>JAOEHI010002984.1:0-11148 GCA_025447815.1 Percopsis transmontana
AAGGCATCACTGTCAGCCTGCTTGTTTGTCTGACAACGAAGGAGGAGATGGACAAGCACATGTGAAGACAACAAACACTGAAACAATTTATTAGCTAAATCATATAAAAGGCTTCAGCCAAACAGAGCTTAACCCCAGGATTTAACTGAAAGCTATCAAAATGGAGCCAGTGGCCCTTGTCCAAATACAATAAAATGTCCACACACTTACAATAAACACAATTGTTGTTCAAAAACAACATGGAAAGAGAAACATGAGACAGAGAATCAAAGAGAGAACAAATAACTTGTATTGAGATCACCAAATGGCCCGTAGGCCTATAGACTAAACTAGAAAAGTAAACAATTCACCTTTCATACTTGGGATCTATCCTCTCTTGTGGTAAGCTATCTGTATGACCAGCTGAGGATTCTACCAGAGTTGAGTCTCTAAGTTCTACAGGAACATAATCTTTCATTACAGAGTGTACATAAATACCTACAGGACAGTAACAGTGACAACATCTATTGCTGATATTGTCTTTCTTTCGGTCCTCTACACACTTCGTTTGTCTGCGCAATTCACAAAACAAACCAAAATAACTCTTTCCGCGTCAGATCTCCACCAGACATTGGCCAAACATTGTTACAAGAGTTAAATGCCATGCCAAAAGAAAATCTGAGGGAATAGTCTTGACCTTGACCAACTGGCAGGGATATCAAAAATATCATTCTCAGCACTTTGCTAACAATGGCATTTTATGCAACCAAGAACCAGGATAAAAAATATGGCTTCCTTAACACTGGATAGACTACAGTATAATTCAATAGTTAAACTATGAAAAGGCCATTATATTTAATTTGATTTGGATCTAACAACTTCCATGCATTCCCAAGCAGTTAGCGCCAATGTTCACGGTGCACTGTTATTTGTAGCTTTAACTGTCAGTGATTTAGCTATCAATATTAAATCCAATGTTCTGTTCTCTAAAAATTGGGCTTTTGTTGAATCCCAAAAATGTCAGATGTAAATGGAAGAATTCATGCATGAAATGCCACAGATAGCCAAGCAACAACCAAATGTTAGTCTTCTCTCCCAGCAGTCGGGACGAAGAAACGTGGACGGCAGAATATTTCACCAGACAGGTCTGTCAAGTGTCAGAAGTCTGATCACAGGAATTTCAAAGGTTCTGCCAGGACAAGACATGATTTCAAGTAAAGATGTTAAAATTCTTCGGAGAGGAATAGAAACTGAAGAGATTATGAGAGAAAACAAAAACAGACCAAATGATGTAGCAAATAACAGAGGCGAACAAAGGGAAGATACAGGGGGAGAGCATAATGAGGTGTGGTTTAACAGCAAAACAGTCTCTGATGATGCCTTCTACAAAAAGCAGCTGATTCAGACACTGAGCGCGTTAGGTAACCGTGGAGTTAACTTTTAGGACAGCTGATGGTGAGGTGACATTACATGTATTGACAGGGACTATTTTATTTTTAAGGTTAACCTCTATTTGTCCTGCTAATAAGATTGACCACATTCTACAATTCTACAGTACATCACATTCAGATATATTCAGACCTCCGTGCTATTAGTCAGATATGGAGCGTTTGGTTTAAATACCAAACTGCTAATGTAAAGTGCTGAAACATGAACTACTGAAGATGGTGTTTGGTGTTTGTTGAGGAGACAGCATAGTCTATGTAGCTTTGATTTGACCTTTTATTTTTTATTTCAAAACCAGTTAAAAATGTGGAAACATTCCTCAAAACCTACTGTTTTTAACTGTCTGGCACATCTTGAGCAATCTCTAATACATCACTTATGGACAAAACTGACTTGTTAGGTAATTACAAGCCCTTCTCAAGTCCTTGGTGTTTGACTACAGCCCCTTGAGACTCATATCCCTAAAATGTTTCCAACGTGGCAGAAACAAGCTATGGTATATTACCTACTCGAACACACACGCAGAAATTAAACTTGAATTCAGGCTGTGCTTTTTATGGAGTGAGCAAAAAATACTGCATCTATATCCTACATATATCACAATAACAGGATAGCAATGTATCCCACAGGGCTAGGAACACACACAATCAGAGCCCCGTGCCATAAAAAAAGCCATAAACTGACATTAAAATAACAGGTCCGCTATCCCGTTAGATGGCATCTACACAGTAGGAAGCTGGCCTTGTCTGTCTGTCTTGGACCATCTAGCAGAACACATCATACGGTTGACCCCTGTGAACCCTGTAGTTGATGCGGGGTGCATAATATAGGTTTGTATGCGTTTATGGTCCTGATAGGCATTTATGGTGTAGCCTGTGTGTGTTGCCTGTCGTGTACTATAGCGACAGGAGGCAGCAATGTTTGGCTGTGTTGTACATAATCAATTGTGCGATTTCATAAATAGATTTTATAGTAAAGAGAATGACAGTGATGGATTGAGATGGTTTGGAGTGGCACCGACTTTCCAGATTTTGAATTTCAAGAGGGCGGCTGTTTTTGTTTTCTTGAAAAGGAATTGTTTTAAAGAGAACTAAGATATTTCATAGTGGAATGAAATACTGTAGAGTTATAGATATTTTGGGGAAATATATTTTTAGTCTCAAATATTTGTAGACAGATTTTTAGAGAGATAGTGATTTCACGAGAGAGATCAACCCTCTGTTGTCTTGCATTTCCCATTGAATGTAGTCGTTGTACAATATGAGAGCATGCTGTTTATCCATTTAAGGGGTTTCATGTTCTGTTTTTCTTGGCCAAAGCTAAGGCCAGACATTTCCATATTCTGTCTCACATATTGTCTACCTTCTGGTTTGTCTCGGTTGGTACCTTCCCCCAGAAGCTTCTCTTGCTCTCCTTTCATACCACCAGTTATCTTCTCCCGTCTCCCCACGGCCTCCTTAGAGCCATCTCCTCTTTCCCCTCCTCTTGGATTCTACTTTACAGCCAAAACAATGATCAAATAAACTACACTGTATATAGAAAAGCTTTTTGACACCACTTGGTTAAAGTTGGGGTTTTTTTTGCATTCTTTTAGCATGCAACCATCAATGTGTTATGCATGTTTGTACTGCATATGGTAATACACTGAGAATTTACAAAACACAATGAAATAACGATAACGATACAGAGTCTTACTACTCAGTTATGTCTAGTTGAAATCTAAGGTCAGAATTTACATAGTGTGGAGGTGAAGAAAATGGCATTTCTTTCATGCAGGTATTTTAGCATATGAAGAACATATACAGTATATGTTCACAAACATACACCAATCAGCCATAACATTATGACCACCTGCCTAATTGTGTAGGTCCCCCTAACAGCCCCAACCCGTCGAGGCACAGGCACCAAAACGTTAGATCCTTTAAGTCCTGTAAGTTGTGAGGTGGGGCCTCCATGGATTAGACTTATGTTGTCCATCACATCCCACAGATGCTTGGTTGGTTTGAAGTCGTTGTTGTGTTCCTCAAATCATTCCTGAACCATTTTTGCTTTGTGGCAGGGTGCATTATCCTGCTGAAAGAAGCCAATGCCATCAGGGAATACCGTCTCCATGAAATGGTGTACATTGTCTGCAACAATGCTTAAGTAGGTGGTACGTGTCAAAGTAACATCCACATAAAGGGCAGGACTCAAGGTTTCCCAGCAGAACATTGCCCAATGCATCACACTGCCTTCGCCGGCATGCCTTCTTCCCATGGTGCATCCTGGTACCATGTGTTCCCCAGGTAAGTGACGCACACGCACACCCAGCCATCCACGTGATGTAAAAGAAAATGAGATTCAACAGACCAGGCAACCTTCTTCCATTGCTCCGTGATCCAGTTCTGATGCTCACGTGCCCCTTGCAGGCGCTTTTGGCAGTGGAGAGGGGTCAGCATGGGCACGCTGACTGCGGCTACTGCGTCTGCGGCTATGCCGCCCTATACGCTACAAACTGTGATGCACTGTGTGTTTTGACACCTTTCTATTAGAACCTGCATTCATTTTTCAGCAATTTGAGCTGTGTGAGGCCTCAGCAAGGCATGTGAAAACATAACGATGTCGCACAGAAGTTAACCGCCTCTCTGTTGCTCAGATTCATTTCAGTTTAGGATGCTATATTGGAGGTGAATGGAACATAAATATTGCCAATGCATTTAAATTCCATATAAATTTGATCATAAAAAATATCTCACTCAACCTCTTTGTATATTTCTCTTCTACCATCTCTCTCTTTCCCATTCTTTTCTCTCATATCTTCGCATGTCTTCCTCTCCCTCTGCCTGGTTCCGTTTCAAGAACTCACTGGAATATATTCCTACTTATTGTGAACCCTGTGCTGCACCTTGGAGCCCTGCAGTCCCAGCTACAAGTGAAAGGCAGAAACTCCCGCCATCTCAAATCAATTGCAGGTCTGGCGATGAAGTGCGTTTCTCTTACACCCCTGGGTTAGTTTGAGGTAGTGTTTTGATATGCTGAGCATGAGATGACATGGGGCGGACGCAGGCGTTCTCTAATCAAATCAAACACTCCATCTGAACCTCTTTCTCTTCTGTCAGTTTTGCTAGCTTGGGTTTGGCTGTAGCGGTGATACTACATGTCTCATTCTGGCTGTTCGAATTTATGTGGGAAAGATCATTGCGTCAAACATACTGAAATTTTGTTGGTTTAAGCTTACTAAACCAACTGATAAATGGGCTTACCCTATGTACAGTAATATGCCTAGAGAAAATGTGTGTATCATTCTAATTTTCCATAGTTTGGTCCACGGTAAAATCAACCATCTGAAGACCTCCACGATCCAGTCAGTACAGCATAACTGCCAAGAGCCATAACTGTTGAGACATCTTTAATATATTAATTTTTTAATAGATGTATTTTGATTGCTTATCTTATTCCACCAATTTACACCGCAGGGATATAAGTCGACTATTAAAGACCCTACCTAGGTTTGTATGCTTACAGATGGCAAGACAGTATCTGTGCAAATGTTTAACTACAGATACTTTTTTAATGCTGATTTTGGCTAAATCAATTTTGCAGTGCCCCAGTGCTTCTGTCCTAAGCCCAAGCAGCAAAACTGTTAATATAGGCATTAACAGGAAGTGGAGCCTGGGAAAAGACCATTTAGAACGGGAAAAGACCATTTAGCAGGGCATCATCAGGGCAACATCCTTAGTGTTTCTTTAATTCAGTAGTGACTTTAAATATTATTTGGTATGGTATATGGTATAATGGTATATTTCCATTAATATGCATGTACTGTGAAATGCTTATTAAATTGTTGTAGTTGTTACGTCAGTATTACTCCTCTTCTGTTTCCTTTTTGGTTTGGCTAGCCAAACTGTATTTTTCCCCATGTCCCAGTCTTGTTAGGTCAGGGTTGTGTTCAGTTCTTATGTTGCGTTGTAATTTTAGTTGACTACATTTTGTTTTTGGGCCCAACTTTAGTATTGATTTACTAGGAATTGTTTCAAAATTTTTGGGGTTTATTACCCATCCTCCTGTGTATATAATTTTGGATAGTTAAGTTTTTTCCACACCTTCGATTCCCTGTGTTTTTGGCTTTGTCTCTCACAGAGAGCCTGTTGCGTGCTACGCTACAAAATAACAATTCATAATAACAAATGCTTATTTATCATCTTGGACCAAGTCGCCTACCACTTTCCTATCACTGTGTTAACCAGAACTGACTTTTATGCTTTAGAAATGGAAATCATGGCTGTGTTCACCTATTTTGTTTGTTATCTTTGCTTATCATGACATTGCACATAAGGCTGAAAAGACAGCTGTGTTTATTTTCCCACACTGACTTACACAGGCGATGTGTGAGAGACTTGTTCAGCCACCTGGCCTGATGACCCAAAATCCATCAGCACACGTTCTCCCAATGGCTCTGTAGTGGAATAACAGTCTTCTCGGCTTTACTCTAACATGGAGTTTGTCTTTTTTGTTATTCTGTGCTAGAGAATCAAATCACCACTTTTATATATTTTAAGCCAATATGGAGCTGGATCAATGGAATATTTGTATTTCTTATACTGCCACACATATTCTCACTCATGTACATTCACAATCTTAGAAAAGTGGAGGAAAGGAAGACATATGGGGGCATCTTCTGTTTCTCATGTCAATCACGGTGGTGGGACACCAAGGTGTAGAAAGTAATGACAGAACAATAATTCACCACACTGCAAAGGTGTTAACCTGCAGCCAGGCGGAAACACACATGGTATGGTGGTCCGATGGGCCAAAACACACATTAGTGGGCCGTTGCTTACATACAGTTTGTCTGATGCAGCACATTTCTCACATTTGCTAATGTTTGCATATGTTTGTGTGGCCTCTGGAATACATTTCGTCAGAAAGGATACAGATGAAAATGTTTCTTAGTCATTATTGATAGTCTGAATTAAATCTAGGGCTAGAAAATGCAAATTTGACATAAACCTGAGCTAAACTGTTGATAGTGGTTTAAATGTTATTTAAGTCAGTCATAGTTGTTCTGCTGTGTGTGTGTGTGTGTGTGTATGTGTGTGTGTGTGTGTGTGTGTGTGTGCGCGCGCGCGCCCGTGCAAAGGCTTTTGGGTCATTCATTTAATGTAATTGTAGTCTAATCAAGCTGTTATCAACTTCTTCTCAAACAAGGGTTGCGGTTTGAATCCCCAGAACCTCTTCTCCATTGAAATGGTGCTGGCCAGCTTACAGTTTACATAAACACTTTATAAATCCTCCTCTCAATGGATACACACGCATATTTTTCCATCCCCAAGGCAGTGAGTGAGGGACCCATTTATATATGAGGCATGTCTCAGGTCATGGAGGCTGTGCAACAAACCACAGCCTGCCTACAGCCGTAATACATAGAGAGAGAGAGAGAGGGAGGGAGAGGGAGAGAGTTTGTCTGGTGATCTGTCCTTGCAGTTACTGTTGCTATTAACTTATTATGTTATGGTATTATGTTCTTTGACTCACTACCAACTAATGACCTTCTGGTACAGATTGTTAAATAAGCTTTTTTGGACAGCTATGTAGCATTTGGAATGTTGCACTATATACTAAAAAGTAAAATACATTGCAGTCAGCAATGCCACAGAGAACTTTCAAATATAGAAAAAGAAAAAGAGTGAAAGCCAACAAAATATGATGAGGACAGGACAATACACGTTCCATATTTAGACAGTTGTGTTGTGTCCTTTTCCATAACGCAGCAGGAGTTTCTCACTGTCGAACAATTACATTGCACACTAGGGCTTAAAGATGCACTCTTCGATTGTGTTATAGCGCCCCCAGAACCCACAATTACCTGTTTTGTTTTGCTCAGTTGTGAAAACGTAACTCTCTGAGCTCTGTAGGGGGAGGGGTGAAGAAGAGTAGAGAAGAATGCACTGAGGTGTAGGAGGGACACACACTCTTTGAGTTTCAAACCAAATCAATGTTTTTGTAACCGGTTTTAACCAACTGAGTAGAGTCCCTTTAAGCTGGCATTATACTGTAAAGAACAACTTATCAAAAGTCTTCCAAGCTATGAACGTTATGAGCAACCAGGCCTTTGTCAGCCTGACAGAAGCTGCAGAAACGTATTTCTGTAATGATCACGAATGACAGAATAATGCTTGGGAGGAAAATACTAGCTGAGTGGAGAAGTAGAAGGGCTATTTTACTGCTGCGCGGGAGACGGGAGAGTGGGATGACGATGAGAAATGGATCCTTACGGCGGATGACTTCCATATGCAACTGCTCACCTCTCAGACAGGACCACTGGCTAGGGATCACATTCCCATCCCAAATCCCAATCCTAGACCGTCAGTGTGTGGAAAAAGCGGAACCTAAATCAGTCCTTGGGCTTATCAAAAGACAGAGATTAAAATCTTTTGGCTCTGCGACGGTCTCTCTGTGTCGAATCGGGGCGAGGAAGATTCATGGCGGTACACGACAAGGCAAGACATGAAAGGGTCGAACCAGTGATGGTTACAGTATGTATTATATGCCACATGCTGCATGTATCACCTTGGTTACACATTCCACTCTATTCCAGGGTTTGGAAAATTATATCCTTTTTTGTTCTGTTAATCGTTCTATTAACTCCATGTTTACATTAGTTCTTTTGCAAACATTGTACTTTGGTGTATACTGTGTGTCAGTATAGTCATTATATTTTCATAAATAGTAGTTCTGCTAAATAAATAATGTTTTTAATGAGATCAGCTTGTAAACTGTATGCAGTTATAGTATGCAGACAGGTGTGTGACACACTGTGAGATCACAGTGGCACTGCTCCAGCTCTGCTTGCGCCATTTGTAGTCAACATTCTTTAAACCTGTGACCAGTTTATGCAAACAGCCACTTAAAGAACACAAAGGCTGCGGGAGATATGCATTCCAGATAGTCCCTAGAAGGCCTCCGCCATAATGGCTAGTAGCACAACGCATGTGCCAAACCAAATAGGCCTAACCTCTTTTGGCAAGCTGAACAAGTGTGTGCAAGACACACACGCAGATGTTTGTGCGGGTGCATATGATACAGACAAACAAACATAAACCTTTGCTACTCCATGTAGCCAGTCTCTTGAACTGCTGCAGCCCCGCTAGAACAACAAGGCTGATTCGGTCTGTTTGGTCAGTCCACTTAAATCTCCATCATCAGAGCAGCCTAGAGCCACAGAAGAATACTATATGGGTGTTCGCACAGAAAAAATGACAGAAGGAGATAGAAAGATTCTTTTGAAGGGGGCTGGCTAGTCCCTCACAACGTTCTATCTTCCTTCCATTCTCCTCTTCATCTGTCAGGCTAAGATAAACAACCATCTATTCTCCATCCAGGCTGTACAATACCCTTCACTCTGTCCCACACTTCTCTCAGCTCCTCTGCTCACTGCAGACCTCCAGCCCTGCGTCGCTGGCTGGATGCTTTGGCAGTGGAGCACACACACGCTCACACACACACACACACACACGCAAACACACACTCTTTAACGCAGACATACGCGCGGCCACATTTCGCCCAAACAAAAGCGCATACTCTGTATGTAATCACACGCACACAAACTTTATCACAAACATTTTGCATATCAAAACAGGTGCTTGTGTGTGCGCAGTATATGCTCACACATTGTATTGGCATGCACGCACATACACACACACACACGCGCACCAACACACCAACACACCATGCTGCCCGCCATCTACGATAACGAACAGCATAATTAGAAACAGGCAAACCTAATAAGTCCCTTTCTACTGCAAATATTGAAAAACATTCAGAGCGAGTACGTTTTGGGGATCAGGAATATAATCTAAACCGCAACAATTTGCCAGATGAAGTAGCGTCTGGCTGACTTAATGGTAGAAAGGTGAGGTCGTTGAGCTGGGCGGGGGAAGCTCAAGCTAAAGCGCTGCACTGCGCTACTATGCTACAGCCCTGCTGTGGCCAGAACCAAATGTGCTCCTCACGTAGGCAAAACAAAGCTGTGACTTAAAACGAGATGAAAGATTGAATTCAGATCTTGGATAAGAGAAAACCAATAGCACGCTGGGGGAATAATTAAGAGATTAGCAAGCCTCTCGTCCACCATGATGACATTTCGAAGAGAGGTTCTAAGATGTGATTAGGAGCAATATAGTATTTTTTGCTATCATTTGTCCCCTTCCCCTCTCTCTCATTGAGGCCTCTACAGTTCAACAGTGTGTTACGTCTTTTTTTTGGCACAGCTCCATTTTGTGAAAGAAAAGCGCAGGCAAGCTGATGCTGGGTTTATGGGCTCAGTCAGTGCAGCCCAGTCTCTATTTGGTCCCGTATCATACTGACGGCCCTATCATCATCATCTCTATTGGACTTGACGGGGATATCCTCTACAGTCCTAATGGCTCCAACCAGTATTATTATAATACTACCTTCTCAAGTACGATGGCTTACTGGAATCTGTCCGTCTGTCTGACTGCCTTACTGATGTTCTCTCTCTCTCTCTTTCTCACTCTCTCTCTCTCTCTCTCTCTCTCTCTCTCTCTCTCTCTCTCTCTCTCTCTCTCTCTCTCTCTCTCTCTCTCTCACCTATGTCTCTAAGTCATCTCATTTTCAGCTGACCTTATGTTATAATATGGCCCTGGTGTAATAATGGAACTGAAAAAGCACTGTGGCATTTTATGAAGCACAGCTTTAGGTGAAATATGTGTAATGTCTAAATGGCATCGCAAAGGAGAGTTTGCAGGAATTTGAAATATAACGGGGGGTAAAATAGCAGGGCAAACATTGCATTGACAGGGTGTGTGCATGTGTGTGTCCTAGGAGTCCTTCATTTTACTGCATGCATGCCGCACTACAGCTCTTTTACTAAGTAAAATATTTTTATTTGGTCAGATGTTAAGAAATTTACGACATTTTACTCTTTTTACTCTTTTTTCCAGGTGTTAAAAATCAAAAGGTTACTAGCTGCAACTGTTACAACAGGATATCCAAGTCAGAAAAGAGGAGAAGAAGCAAAATGAATGCACTTTGGAAAACCAGTGTCACTGTCTGTGGTTTGATGATCTCCCATTTCCCTCCATCACATACCTGGCATGTCTCCTTCACAATGCCTTTGTCCCATTTCCAGTCCTTATGTCCTGGGCAGAGATATATACGATGGCTAGGTGTAATTTCACTCCCAACTATGAAAGCAGGGCTTTCTACTGCTAGCATTGGTTTATTTGACAGAAAGCATCCCGGTTCATCTGATCTTTAGACAATGTCAAAAGTGTTTTAGAGGCAGATCAGTGGCTGCTTTATACCACATCAAGTCTAGTTTAGTCCACAGTGGCCTAGCATATATAATTGAATTCCTGGAACGGTTTTAGAGGAGCTTTGAAATGGAAGACATGTACACTTATAAAATAGCAGGTCAAAAATACAATACATTACATTCCACCTTTTTTATCCAAACCTCTTTTCAGTCTGGTCAGTGCATACATTTGAATGTGTTCCCAGTGGGAACACATTCCCTGTTATTTGCTGCATTCGGTTTGATTGCTGTTTTGGCTTCTGACAAGCCCTATATACACACATATACCAATAGATATACCAATAGATATACCAATAGATACGTTCCTATTGTCTTTGGTAGGATTATCAAGTACAAGCGGCTGAAATGGGTTTCCTCAGGAGGGTGGCTGGCGTCTCCCTTAGAGATAGGGTGAGAAGCTCAGTTAT
>JAOEHI010002985.1:0-11148 GCA_025447815.1 Percopsis transmontana
CCCACCCAGCGACCCCCACAGCGAGCCAGAGAGACACACCGAGCCCGCGCGCGAGCCCGCGAGAGCGAGAGCGAGAGAGAGACACAGCCAGGGGGGGCAGAGACTACTTGAATCTAAGACAATTTATTGTTAATATATCTCACAATTTGTCGCCATTGTTCAAATTGAGCTATGTTTTACAAAGAGCTCTGGTACTATATTGTTTCTGCAAGAGAGGCAGGAGAGGAAAGCAGAAGTATTGAGACAAAGAGTTACATCACTTCTATGGAAGGGAAGATAATTTCCATTTAAATAAAGCTAATCTCATTCAAATGGCACAGATTTGAATATTGTTGCTGTTGAGTCAAGGTGTCATTTCCTGGAGCACGTGGTGCAGGCTTTCTGAACTACACCACAGTGAAAGACATGACCCATCAATAAATAGTTTATAATAAATAGTTTGGCGTTCACTGTGTCTGTCTCAAACTGGTTAAGATGGCAGTGTTTTTTCTCTCTCTCTCTCTCTCTCTCTCTCTCTCTCTCTCTCCTCCAGTGCAGGGTGAGTCATATTCCATCCCTCAGGGGAATTGATTTCCGCGGTGCAGCCCTGACTCTCACCAAACACACCATGTCCCGCAGGAGACACAAGACACTTGCACAGGACATGATAGAGTTAGAACAGAACAGAACAGGACAGAACAGAACAGGGTAGAAGGCTGTGGAAAAGAATCCACTAGATTGGAATAGTGTATTATACTTTTAATTAACTGAGCAGGTTGTGAGGGAAACGTTCATGAGGACATTTCTGGAAAGACAGATGAAGAATACAAAAAAGTGGAATGATGAATAGACGAGGGATGGAGAAGATGAGTTTCGCTCCGTAGGACACGGACGCACACACACACACACACACGCACAAACAGGCAGCGGGACCTTTCCCAGAGCAGCAGGTGAGTGAGATGTTCTGTGACCTGATGAAGACAGAAATATTCTTTCTCTTCTAGAAAATTACCATGCTAAATTAAATGAATGACGCATAACCACCACCTGCTCCTTAATACTTAAGTAATTGTACTCACTGTAAGGGCGCTCTGGATAAAAGTGTGCAAAATAATTTTTATAAGCTTTAGGTTAAAAGATAACAATTGCCAAGAAACAATCAAGCAACAATAGTACCATAAAATAATGACATACATGCTGAGAAAAAAAAGAGGGTTTGTACTAACCCCTCCCACAGCCGTATCAAAAAACACAAACAAAATAATAATGAAATGTATACATACGGACACACAAACACAGACAGTGTCCAGGCAATTGGTTCAGACCGCTCAGTCTGTCTTGTGATTGTGTGGAGATGTAATCTGGTCTGCAGAAACCTGCCCTGCCCTGCAGTCAGACAGCCTGCTGGGACAAAAGCAAACAGGAACATCTCAGTTTACCGGCATGATAAATTACCTGCAGATACCATAACAGCATCCAACACACAAAAACTGATATCACACACAAACACACACACACACCTGGACAGCTTCTGCCTGTGTGTGCATGTGTGTGTGTGGGGCGGTTTAATTTTTCACGTGGAACAACATTAATAAAAATCTATATATTCACTTTCAGAACTAAACATAATATATTTAAAGTTCAAGCAAATAAATTATATCCATAATAAAGAAATTAAATGTGTCCACAATATACAGTACATACTTTATTTGGACTGTCCAATGGGGCAGGATAGTCTAGTGGTCTAGGCATTGGACTCCCAACCATAAGGTCATGGGTTCAAGCCCCAAAGTCAGCCTACCTGTAAGCATCCATGAGCAAGATGCCTAACCCCTACCTGCTCCATGTAATAGAACAATGTAATTGTAAGTTGCTTTGGATAAAGGCATCTGCTAAATGCTGTAACTGTAGTATCAAAACAACTTAGATTGTGTGAATATTTAACTTAATATTAACTTGTTAATTGAGCTAAGTATCATGTTAATGAACCATTAGATAGGGCATAAATTCGAACAGATGTTATCTTGTGTTTCCAGAATGAGGTCAAGCCCATACCTGGCACAGAAATGTCTTCGGAAGCTTTTCACAGTCTGGCTGGGAGTTGTCTTGGCCATGCCCACAACAGGTAACTGACAGGTGACTCTGGAGAGAATATTTTTACTAAGGGTTGTAAATTGTTGATTGTTGGTGATTATAGCTTTTCTTCTGTTTTGTTTGTTAAGGAATAAACATCTTCTGTGTATTTCGTCTGAATTGTGTAGAAATATAAATTATATAATTATATCATATCATATAAATTATATCATTATATTATAAGTCAGCGCCACCTATATTTCTAGTAAGCATGGATTTCTGGTACAGCCATGTGCTGTCAGTATGATGATGTTATTGGTAAAGATTCATAATCTGATTATTTTATTCCAGCGTAGGCAGGCATGACAAATAATCAGTCTATAAGAGTGACAGGAGCAGGGTATATCTTGTTAATGTTGTAATAGGAAAAATAGTTCACCATAACAATGTCAGATATCTTGTCTTTTTGAATAATAAAAAAAAGTGTTATCTATTGCCTTACAACGAGGTTTATTTCTGACATTCTAGGGATGTCTCCCATTTCAGTTTTCAACAACTTGAAGCCTAGATGACGTTTCACAAACATCTCCAAAATAATGTGTTACCTTCTTTTCAACAATTATATTATAGTCACAATATATTTTGTGACTAGTCATAGTTTAGTATATTATATATAGTTAGATTTATACAGTGAGAACATTTCAAATTCCTTTAGACTTTAAAAGCCTATTAAGTCTATCAAGCACCTCTGCTGACTGTAAAATCAAGGAGGGTGTGGAGTCAGAGAGCAGGGTTCTAATCAATGAGGGATGGAGATTGAGTCAGACAGTTTGTGATTTGATTAAGGTTTTTGATTTTAGATCTGTTATCCCTCTCTCCTCTCCTGTGTCCTCCTCCTGTAACTGCAGGGTATTTCTTGGGCGACTCTAAGGCAGTTTTAAGTGGCTGTCTGGATCATTGGACCCTTCAGGATTCGGTCTCTATGCCGCTGCTCTTCCAGATGACCGTGTGCGTCCATCTCCAGGTGGTGGTCCCCGGATCCTGGACAGCCTTCTCCTATTACTCCCCCCGCGCCCCTAAACCCGACCTGGGACTAGAGGGGGACCAGGGGGCGCTGTACGGCTGGTTGCTGGGCGTTCGACACCGGTTTCCTCTTGGCCTCGCACTATCGTTCTGGCACACTGTGTGTCTGAGGAGAGACGTTTTGGGCAACTCCTTCATGCTGGAGGTACACAGACTAGGGAGTTCATCATGGAGGTCTCATAAGATGCATTTGTGGCCATAGGATCCCTCTGTTCCCATCAGCATGGTCTACACTCTTCCAACAGTTCCTAACCTGTCAATGTTGCAGGTGGATGGTGAGGTTGTGGCAGCGAGGACAGTCATCGCACAGGCCATCCCCCCCTCTGGCGTCCTGCGGCTGGGCTGTCTGGCAACAGACCGGCCCCCAGGGTTCCCCGGGGGAGACGTGGAGCTTTACCTCTTCAGAATGTGGGGGGACCTGGAGGAACATGGTCCTTGTGAGGACGGCTCTGTGATTGGCTGGGACTCCGAATCCTGGGGCGTGACCCGCGCTAATGCTAGACAGAGAGACGCCCACCTCCCTTGTGGTGAGAAAACATTACCCAAAACATTAGCCACAATTCTAGTTATGTAGTAGTAGTACTGTATAGCAGTAGTAACTCTAACCTTCTAGCAACCACACATGTTACCATGCCTAGAAAATAGCAACACCTAGTACACCCTAGTACACCCACAGAAAAACCTTGTACATCTTAGGAACCATCTTTTACACCATAGAAACCATCTAGTACTCTCCAGCAACGCAACCCAATACACCACCTGGAACAACATAGCATAGCCGCTAACACCCTATAAAGACAAAATGCAATGTGTCATACTTGCCCACTGTGGGATAAAAACATTTAATCACTCTAAATTTACTTTGTAATCCGTAAAGATGCATCCTTGTCACTTTTGTCTGCTAACAAAAAACTGAAATATGCCTAAAAGCTGCTGTATGACGGGATGCCCTACTAACAAGGTAAAGAACCCAGATCTACGTTTTTATAAGCTGCCGAACTGAAAAAATTTGTCTTTAGGAGACAAAAAAGGATATATGCAATAGAGAGCGCAAATCATCATATTACCAATCTGAAAACTATGCACACTGGAGGGGAATACAGTACAATCCGTGCCACAATATGCTGAATTGCTTTACCTAGCTAAAAACATTTGAGATTTCACCATGTCAAAGGATTATTTTAGCACCTTATGTCAACCAGAGAAGAAGAGGTTGGCATACTGAGGATCCCACAGTTTTCCCATTCTTTCTGCTGATGCCACGCGTCTTATTGTATCCACTTTTGTCTCCTTAAAGGCTAAGTCACGTACACAATCACGTACACCTGTGGCTTGTTAGTGGGGCTATATATGTTGGGAATTGGGAGTCTTTGTTGGGTATTGTCTGCGTGATGTACTTTTTTTGTGGCTGACAGCCATTTGATGCTCAATTTTCGATGCTCAATTTTCGACGCTCGTTTTTCGACGCTTTTGATATTTATATCTTAGTTGCTACTGCGCCTGCACTCAGCTGCCAAACTCGCTGTGACAGAATAACTAACCAATGTAATGAGTGCACAAGAGGAACCTGGGGACGTCTCAGAGACCGGTCCCACTACACCACCACCACCCCAGCAGCCACAGGGAGGAGTGCATGACCAACTCCGCTTTGTCGAGCAACAGCTGGACAGCATGAGCCTGGTTTTTAAGCACCTGGCAGCGGTAGTGGGAGTAAAGCAGCCACTCCTCCTCCATCTCTGGCTTGGCGCAATGTGCGGCCCCCGGGCGGCACTGTCGGAGAATTCCTGATGCAATGTGATCTCCTCCTGCTTTCCTCCACCCAGGCGGATGACAAACAGAGAATCCGTTCAATGGTAACACTGCTCACCGGCCAGGCTCTCGAATGGGCTGTCTACCAGCCAGGTTGGCGTCATTCCAGATTATCAGTGGCTCATGGGGAAGCTACGTGCGACCTTCAGGCAACCTGACACTTGGGGGGATCCTGGTGAACAGCTCTACCGCCTCCGCCAGGGGTTGTGCCGGCCCCCGCAGAGTGAAACTACAACATGGGAGACCGAGACGTACTGGTAGTAAAGTTGTCCCTGGATGAGTGGAGGAGTGGCACTGGCTGGAGTGCACTCAGGAACAGTTTATGGTCCTGATGGATCACAGGATCTTGGAGTACATCCAAGCAGCTAAAAGAATCAACCCTCGACAGCACTGGTAGTCCCTGTTCTTTTCCCGCTTTGCCTTCATGGTGACGTATCGCCCAGGCTCTAAGAACATCAAAGCAGACGTTCTTGCTGGTCTACAAGCTGGAGGAAGTTGCTGAAGCTCCCACCACCATCCTTCCACCAGCTTGCATCGTTGGCCACCCAGGAAGACCTATGTTCCGCCACCCGTGAGAGAGTGTCTCATCTCCCGGGCACATTACGTCCCCTGCCACTGGACACCCTATCGCTAAGAAGTACTGGCGGCCCTGTGACCAGGGATGTCCACACTCATGTCGACAGCTGCTCTGTATGTGCCCAAACCAAGGCTCAGCGTACGGCTCCCATGGGCAAGCTCCTGCTGCTCCCAGTGCCTCAGCGGCCGTGGCCTCACCTTTCCATAGACTTACACGGACTTACCACTGTCAGAGGGTAGCACGGTCATTCTCATCATGGTGGACAGGATCTCCAAAATGGTCCGGTTCATCCCATTCCCCCATCTCCCCCCTGCCATGCAGGTCGCTGAGGCACTGTTTCAGCAGGTCTTCCATATCTACCAGATCCCGGAGGACATCGTCTCGACCGTGGCTCCCAGTTCACATCCCGGCTATGGAAGGCGTTCATGGCATGACTGGGGGTAGCGGTCAGCGGTCAGCTATCGCAGGCACAGGCCCAGTCAACTCTGGTGAGCCTTCTCCTCTGCAAACAGCTGGGTGATCCCCAGCTCCATGGCCTTGGGATGATTAGCCCCACAGGTGTACCTCATATGTTTTTTGTTTTGCACACTATTTAGTTTCCCCAACAGCTCTCAGTGCTGTTGGTCATTGTTTTGGCATAGATGCCCTGTACTTTGTGTTTTTTCTATTAAAACTACGCTGTATGCGTTCACCACTCCCCGGTCTAAGTGTGATTTCCTCTGGCTCGCGCTTGCTCTCGCCACCCGTACACAAACCTGTTACAGAATGACCAACTGTTAAAGGAGAACAGCAGCCAGAGTGACACGCCACCTCACTGCGCCGCCTGCCGCTTCCTGGTCCGTCCCCGAAGAGTACACGGGACCGCCGCCTACCCTCGGCTCCCTTCAGTATGCGGGAGTATCTTGGGAGGGGGAGGCATCTGCTTTCCGTCACCAGGGCGGGTGCGAAGGGGAACGGAGGAAACGTCTCCACCGAGGTCGACGCCTGGGAAGCATTAGCTGACGACGCATACGGCGATACATACAGCGATGAGGACAGGGCTCCTCGTTTCCTCCGTGACGAACCCGCACTGTTCAGCAGCGATGAGGACGGCAACTGGGCTGCATGGTTGTTTGTTACCCGCTCGCTTCCCCGACCCCGCTCGTAAAGTCGAGCTGGTAAAGCCGCCAGTGGGTCCCAGCTGCCGCCGTTTGCTCCTGGTACGGCCTGCCAGCGGGTCCCAGCTGCCGCCGTTTGCCCCTGGTACGGCCGCCAGCGGGTCCCAGCTGCTGCTACCGCCCATTCCCGGTCCGACCACCAGAGGGCTCCAACCACCATGGCCACCGGTCACCCCGCCGCAGTCCGGCCCCAGAGCTGCCGCCAGCTCGCTCACGCTGGAGCCGATCAGCGCACAGGCCCGTGCGCGCTCCGTGATTCCCTTCCTGCACTTGGTGCTGTGAGTCATTGCTTGCTGTTACTTCAGCGTTTTTCTGTTGTGTTTCTCAAGAAAAGCATTAAAGGTACATTTAGTACGCACTCCGACTGTCTGTGTTTCTACCCTGGCTCGCGCCTGCACTCGCTACCCTTGAGCGCACTCGTTACAATCACACTCGATATGGACAGCACTTCGGACAAATTAAAATAAATAGTTTTATTTAAACTAATTCAAAAGAAAGCGATACAGTAGGCTAATCATCAGTAATAGGCCTAAAATATAAATAACAGCATTAGAGAATGAACAATTCAGAGACCTACACTGGTCATAATTTATAATCATTCTATTTCAATATATAGTCATTCTAAATCAAAACAGATAAATGGGGAATTAATACACGGGGGCCTCTAGCGTATAATATTAGCTAGTAGCCACGATTTCTGTGGCACAGTACCGTGGGCATTCTAGATGGTTCCATCTGTAATAATCATAACTCATGATTATAATAATTAACCAGAAATTCACAATTTCATGGTACATTTGTGTGATACCTTTACTAACTGTTACTAACTTAGTGTAAACCGTATTCATGCATGTATCCAGAATGTTTAATGTTTCATATTAAAAAGGGAAATAATATTATTGGGCAGGCTACGTAACCTACTCATGGATCTGCAGTTTGTGAGAGCGCATCGGGAAGCCAGCAGATGGCAGCAAACTACTACAGGCTCCCAACAGCAAAATGAATGGAGTAGAATGAATTACAACATTGACAATTTAAATAATGCAATGCAATTTATTTTTATGGGAACAATAAACTTATAACTTATATTGAAAATCTGCTGGTTTCCTGGCATGCTCTCACAAAATGTGTGTCCATGAGCATGTTGCAGTGTATTTTTTCTATCCTAATATAGCCTGCATAATATAATTATTTTTAAAATTACCCTTCTTCACTCTAGTTTTTAGTGCATGTATTCAGAGCATGTTTAATGTTTCATATTGACTGCTTACTGTGTTTATTACTAGCGAATGTATTGAGAGCATGGTGTGATGTTGCATGTTGATGCTTCTAGACTATCACAGAGGGGTGCAACGTCAGAAACGGAATGTTGAAGGTATTCCTCCTAATAGTGTGGCATTTTTTTTATTATACACACAGTGGAGTCCAAACGTCTGAGACCACATTAAAAATCTTTAATATTTTCCCATAAACCTGGAATCACAAAGATTTTATAACACAACACACAAGGACTAATTGAAGACCAAAGACCACCAAGGAGTTCTGACTGTCATGGACTTTCCTCCACAGTCACCTGACCCCCATTGAACATTTATGGGGGCACTGAGACTGAGAAATTATTCTCTGATATCAGAAGAAGCTCTTTGGAACATTGTCAAATCATGCTGGGGTAACATGGGTCAGTGACATGCTCGAGTGCATGCTGTCATTAAAGCAAAAGAGGGACATATTCAATACTAAGATATTCAGAAATGTGTGTACATTTGTCAAAGGTGGAACTTTTCACTCAAATTGTCAAGCTGATATTATCATTTGTAATGAAACTATTAATATTACAATTGAAACACATACAAACTAGAAGTATCTTGACTAGTGGTCTCAGACTTTTGGACCCCACTGTATATTTGCAGTAGTGTGTTGAGTGAGTGTGTGTTCGAATGTGTGTGAGTGTGAAAGAGCGCGCGAGAGAGAGAGAGAGAGAGAGAGAGAGAGAGAGAGAGAGAAGAAAACACTAAATAACGACCTTTGTTCCCCCAGATACGACTTCTGTGAGTGGACAGATTTCCCCAGCAATGGAATCGCGTATGTTGACTTCATCTCTGCTCTCATACTTGTTAAACTATTGACTCTGTCGTTACCTCAACATAGTGTCCTCACACTGATGTTTAGTTAAAAATAATCCATTGTTCTGGACCAGAATCAGATCAGAATTTGGATCCACCAATAACTTCCACTGTTTCATTAACGTGTCTACTCCAATTTGCTGAATTAAAGGTATATTTACATTTTGGATTAACATTTGAAATGTACTATTAAATTAAATGTGTATATATGGAGATATGTGAAATCGAAGAATTGTAGACACAAATTATTAGTATGTTCATGAGTTCAGTATCACTTTAATGTGAATGCAAATAATTTACATAAAAAAATAAGGAAATAAATACCTATTTTAATATTCTGTTTGAGAGATTTGAGACATTTTTTGTGGCATTCAAGAGAAATAATTCTATATATTTGTTTTCTATATTTTTTTTTTTGCACAATACATAGGTTCTAGTTGGGTTCGTCCATCTGAAATGCTCTTTACAAATGTCCCAGGTGAGTACCCACATTTTCATAGGCCCAGCACCACAATCTGATTAGTTGAAACACATTCTATCCATCATTTTGGGTCTGTCCAAAATGAAATAAAGCTCCCTAACAAGGAAGCATTTGAAGGCAGGAAGTTCCAAATTAAATGTAAAACAGTGCTATTAGTGCTTTGAGGAAATATACTGCATATCTGCACATGCCTCCATGCTTAATTTTTTTCTATGCATTGTATACTGTAGAACACCGGTGGTGGTAGACGGAAAACCGGCTACCACCATAATTACTTTCTCCTTTTTAGTAGGAAGTCAAAAGACAATTTAGGGGGAACATCACATCATATACCATCTAATTAGCCATCGCTTCACCACATATTTAGAATACGGTTAATGCTTGGTCAAATCTGCCTGTTACGGAGATTTTGTCTCCAGCCGTTACTCTGCTCCCTGTGTCTCTGTGTTGCAGTGCTAACTGAAATCAATCACTGCTTTGTAGTGGGATACTGTATCACCTGTGTAAATGCAATGTTAGAAGGTGGCTTAATTTGGCTAAAGTCACCATGCCTGGGCCAGCCAAAAGGTGAACATTAATTTGATCCACCAATATACTACTGTTAACAGTTCCATACAACAATTATCAGCATGATTGAGCATTTTATCCTTGCAGTATCAGAATATCCTGGCCTGAACTATTCAATATAAATACCAACTGCCAACACAAGCTTGAACACTTGCTTCCTATGCAGTCACCTATGGCCAAATCACCTCCTTTTATAGACGTTAACGACTCAGGCAGCAGGCAGCTGCCTTTTGTTTTGGACAGACCCATCATATACCACCGGTGAGCCGGAACAGCAATGGTTTATCCAGCTGAGTTACTGCTGGCTACTAAATATACATTCAGCAATCAACTTACATCACTTCCTGTATATTTCCACAGATATTTCCTATTGGATAATGTTCAGCCTTGTGGCCAATGGGAATGTACTGGATGTGCGCAAATGGGTGAGAATGGGTGGATTTGTTTAGCAGCAGGTTGCTTTAAGTTAAGGGAGAAGCTTTTGGATAGTTTTTGAAAAGCTAGTTGAAGTACACTGTACATTAGCTTTAATTTAGTATTAGAATTATATATATGGTATGATGGCATTTCTTTCATACTCTAATATGAATTAATTATCTCTTTCTGCAACACTCCCTTTGTCTGGTGGGAATGTATACAACACAAAATACCTCAACATAATGTTTGTGGCATCAGTGGTGTCCAGAGGAGGCGCCTATGGTGAGTATAATAATAATAATAAACGATAAATTAAAAGTTAATATTAATGTATCAGAAATACAAATTTGTTATTAAGTAAATAAGATAAAAATGTGGTGCCTTCACACTGCACTTAGCCCAGGGCTATGTACCTTCTTAGGTCCAAGTGACAGCTATAGGACCATGGCTTGATCTACTTAATGTAGCTACTATGTATCTCACTATGTATCTCACTATGTATCTATGTATCTGTATCTACTATGGGCCTAGCCAGCTTCATAATCTTTAAACCTGAATGCTGCACAGACATGAGAAGTCTGGACAGATGCCTGTTCCACCCATTACAATTAGGTCATTTAGCAGATGCTTTTATCCAAAGTGACTTACATGGTTACATGTAATGTGGTGCTATTACATGGAGCAGATAGGGGTTAGGCATCTTGCTCAAGGATGCTTACAGGTAGGCGCTTAAACCTGTGACCTTCTGGCTGGGAGTCCAACACCTAGACCACTAGACTATCCTGGGCCGCGGCGCCGGCGGGGGGGGCGGGGGGGGGGGGGGGGCGGGGGGGGGGGGGGGGGGGGGGGGGGGGGGGGGGGGGGGTGGGGGGGGGGGGGGGG
>JAOEHI010002986.1:0-11147 GCA_025447815.1 Percopsis transmontana
CACTCAGAAAGGTGTGTGTGGGTGTGTGTGTGTGTGTGTGTGTGTGTGTGTGTGTGTGTGTGTGTGGGTGTAGGGGGGCGGCAATTTCGCTTGTATTTTGCATGAAAAAGGTTCCTCCATTAGCGCCATGGGCCGTTGTCGGCAGGTCACGGTAGCGTTGTTGAACCGAGTGGGCAGGCAGGCCGACGGCGCGCAGGCAGGAGAGAGAGTGCGCCGCTAAAGTAGAGTCCATTAGCCACGAGCATTGCGCAGACCCACACTTTGCATTCATTTGGGTTGTAAATGGCACTCACAGTCATCATTACACTCAGAACTCCTGCACCATGGTGAAAAGACTAATGGGGGTGGGGGGGTATTAAAAGAGACAGTAGATATCGTTACGGACGCAAAAAAACACGGGCGACGCGCAGAGACACCCGGGTCCCTGCATCAGCTGGGAAGATAGAAAGAGCAGGAGACAGAAGCCCGTCTGCCCTGGCCTGTGCAGTCAGACAGGCCAGGGCAGACTAGAGTCTGATAGCATCAGCCTCAAACCCATCCGACTGACATTGACGTCTTACATCGCCACAGTCAAGCATGACATCAGAGAGGTCCCATGACAAGGGAGACATTACAAATGTGTTGTCAGAAGTAGCACGTTCCGTTTACTGGGTACTCCTTTCTGTACCAATGGTGCAGATGTACTTGTGTAGGAAAACTGCACAACAGAGATCAATGGGGATATTGCCCATGTTTGCATACTTCTCGTCTACCAAGGATAATGAAGGCATGGTTTTCAACAAGAAGGTTAGGACCCCCTAGATGTGTATATAAATAATAATAATAATAATAACAATAATAATAATAATAATAAAAAACGATACCATCTGTGTTCCTAAAGTTCCATTTTAGGCGTTACCTGAGCTCCCTTCATGATCTTCTTGGCTTTGGCGTTGAGGTAGAAGTCTCCCCAAAGGGTCTTCAGTAGAACCTCTGTTCGGATGCCCATCTTCTGGCTGTAGAGGTGGGCAAACTGCTGGACACTACAAATACACAGGGAATCAGTCTCATTCAAGGCGCCTCATTAAAACAGTCTGCCTCCTTTGTTTGTTTTGTGCACACTCACTGACAAGCAGAGCAGCATTGATCTGCAATTGTGACGAAGCCTCTGTGGTTTTTACTTTCATTTTTTTTTTTTCCTTGTTTGAAGTGGGCCTATTAGCGGCTTTGAGGAAAACACAGCTTTTGTAAACAAGTGAGGGATTTGAAAAGGATCTGAGTAAACATGATTGTGCAGGTCCTTTTTTTCCCGCCACACAGACGGTAAATGAGAGTGTCTTGGGTTCAGCGGCTGTCTCTGACAAGGAACTTAATTGGTTTATAGCGGGGGGGTACACAGTTGAGCTCCGAACTTCAGTAGGTCTTCACTTCCCCATCATTCCCCGCCAGCCATGCATTCACAGTCTACCAGTATAGACACCACTCTTCTATGGGGACTGTAGGGAACTATTCACCATCATTGTGAGAGGCCAGACCAAATCACTGGGCTGTCACTAGGAAGATGGTTGCAATGATTACACACAGCACTCACACAAGACTGTTTGGGACCAAGGTTGTGTGTCTTTACCAAGAGTTTTCTCTGAGGGTTCTATAAAGGCACACAAAAAGGAACAAATACAAGTGGACAGTCCCATCTAGTGAACCTATTATATTTATTTATGTATTTATTTATTTAACCTGAACATTGGCAAAGCCCTCACAATGTGAAAGCTCCCTACTGGCATGAAATTAAAAGCATCTGTTGAACTGCTACAAATCACCCTAAATGTATTATATTGACATAGTTTACAAATCACATTTTTGTTAAAAAGGCCAAGTCTTGAATAATGTATACATGAATCCAAGCTGTTGTACAATACTTCCAATGCAATACATCCAATTAAATAAAGTGTAGATCCATAAATCACTAGATCTTGAAAACACTATTAGCTGATACAAAAACAAGCAAATTCCCTCGACACGTCCTTCCCGACTTCCTGTTTCAAAGTGTCACCAGCAAGCCATTTCATGGGCACTTGAATGTGATCGTGAGCTAAACCCTCAACTCTGTAGCTTCCTTACCTCAATATACATCCCTCACGCATCCGTTTGCTATGAATAAACCCCCAGTTTGCTTTGGATGCGCAATTGGTGACTCAGTTTTATTTATCCACCATTCACTTCCATTGCTTCTAATAAACATACTTCTAATGTGTCTACACAGTCATGCTCCATCTTTACTGGTAGTATATATTCTAAAATTACATGTTTCAGATTTTAATGTAAGGTATATTTCATGGTGTATTGCAAAATGTAAATATAACTTAAAACAGTACAACAATTTCCTTCTACCATTGTTTTTCAAAAACATGTGTCTAACGTATCTACTAAGCTTATCAGCGTATGTCAATACAATGTCAGGAGGATAAGGCCTTTCCTCACAAACAAAGCGGCACAGCTCCTAGTCCAAGCTGTAGTAATCTCACGTATAGACTACTGCAACTCTCTACTCGCCGGGTTACCGGTCTCTGCTACCAGACCCTTACAACGAATCCAAAATGCAGCAGCTCGTCTAGTATTCACCCAACCAAAGTTCTCCCACGTAACCACCCTCTTCCGAGACCTTCACTGGCCCCCCGTCTCAGCCCGCATCCGATTCAAGACATTAGTGCTGGCCTACAAGGCAGCAAAAGGAACTGCCCCGCTCTACCTCCAAGCAATGGTAAGATTCCAAGCCCCAGCCAGAGCACTTCGATCTACCACCTCGACTGGCAGATGGCACCTCCGTCGCTACGAGCGGCGCGTAAGAATCGCGCAGCCCAGTCCAGACTCTTCTCTGTCCTGGCGCCGCAATGGTGGAATGAGCTTCCTGCAGCGGTCAGAACAGCGGAGTCACAGACAATCTTCAGCAAGAGACTTAAAACCCACCTCTTCAAAATCCATCTCGGTACCTCGGCCACCGATCTTTCTACTTCATAGCACTAATCCCACTAACAATCCTTATTCTATCCTCCCTTTCTTTTTTTTTATAAATATATATATTCCTTCTCTCTATTCTGTTAGATCAGCTCTAAGAATATTAAGCACTTTGCAGTTAGCAATTATTGATTGTTTAAAGATAACTTTCGATTATTGTAAATATTAACTGTTTTGTGGAGCGAATGATACTCTTTTGAGTAATGCAAATGCATAGGTGAAGTAACCATGTTACATGATACTGATAAATGTATTAATTGTAAGTCGCTTTGGATAAAAGTGTCTACTAAATGCTGAAAATGTAAATGTATGTATTCTCAAGATAATGTACTATAAAAAATACAACTAGTGAAGTGTTTAGTTTAAAATGTATTCCATTCTGTATAACAATGGAAAAAGTTCAATATCAGTCAATAAATTATGTGGATGATTTGAACACAACTGAATTTTTGTAGCTTCTTTAACTCACACACAGATGTTCGGCAAAAGTTTAGTGTTGCTTTAAGTTACCCTACATAGTAGTAGCCCTACCTGAAGCCCCATCCATCTATAGCACTGGCAAAGACCACGTTGCCTTGGTCAGGTGAGAAGTATAGATGGGAGTCGTCTGTGTCCTCCAGCCCAGCACTCCAATCGTACGTTGTTTCTCCCTGCGTACCCTCCCGAAAGTCACTCTCCTTCCCCTTCTCCTCTCTCTCCTGCTTTTCTGCTCGCTCCTCCAAAACTTTAGAGGTAAACAGCGTTCCTGTGACTGCGTTAACCTACGGCGAAGCCAAGATAACAATGCATAAACTATTCATACTATGATGTTTTACTTTTTTTGCAATATAGTGAAATGTTTTGTTGAAACTAAATCAAATTGGTTAGAAAATCAACTAATTGTTGTTACCAAAGCGATTATACCATAGTTGCTTGATGAAAGCACTGGTTGTAAGCGCTGGTGTTTATAACAGGTGATTTAAATAACCTTAAATAAATTAAAGCAATACTGAACTTTTGTTAAACCCTAGACTGGACCCTAGCTCATTCTGGTAGGTCCAGAATGAGCTATTTTCAGATACAGAGGGACGGCACCATTTTCACCCTATGTTAACACAGGCACTGCCGCATCTATTCCAATAGATGGCAGTAAACTCTTTAAGGGAAAAAAGCTTTTTCTAATACCTTTAATAGGGGGATTAGAAAATATTAGAATGCTAAATATTAGAGTGCAAATATCCTCGATCAAGTTTGGAATAATGCCATATTATAGCGCTGTACGAGTGCACATGTAAAAGTAGCATTGACATTGCTGTTACTAACAATATTAAATCCATTCATGGTATCGCCTCAGATCTCCTCAGCTTAAAGCCTCTCATGCAACTAGTTGCAGGCTGCAAATCAGACATATCATTTCTTAAATTTTTTCATCATGGTTATATAGGAAAATCGTAGGAGAGCTACTGTATCAGTGCGCTAACAAAAAAACGAGGACTTAACTGTCACAATATAGCTGTTTGGATTGGCTGTTGTATACAACTAGTTTGACAAAATTGAGATGTAACTAATGTTGTGTCAAAGCTACATGGTGTAAAGTGGAAACAGAATTAGTGATGGCACCCTCACCTGTTCCAGGATCTTCTTCAGGTGTATGTATGCTTCCTCAGAGGTGAGTTTTAGCTCCAAAATCAGCCTGTCAATCTTATTGATGACCAAAACTGGCCTGATATTCTCCAGCCATGCCTGGCGAAGCACAGCCTGGGTCTAGAGGCAAGGCATACGCAGACACATAAAACAAACAAAGACAGGAAAATAAAATGTGAAATGAAGCTTTAAAATGTGACATTTCTAATCTGTACATAGCAATATGAATTAAGGAGCAAAAAAAGGTGCAACGGTATGGATTTAACTCCACTATGTTTCTAAAAACATAGTAGTGTTTTGACTCACTAGAAGTGTCACAATTACAGAAGTGAGAAAGGGGTAATTACATTCCTTACACACAGCAGATAATGGACAGTCATAAGTCACACCTGTGGACAGACACCTTCCACAGCGTCAACGATGACGATGGCTCCGTCACACAATCGGACAGCAGTGGACACCTCAGATGAGAAGTCTACGTGTCCCGGAGAGTCAATCAGGTTTAACAAATACTGCTTCTCTCCTGCGGAGGCAAGGAGTAGACAACTTCATGATACTGTATTTAAAGTGATGTAAATATAAACTAAACTAACCGCAAATAGTAGTAGAAGAATAGAGAAATATGGGTGGGTGTAAGCAAGCTGATATCACAAAGGGTTGAACATGAAAGGACGACTGTTTTGCCCACTAGTGCCTGTTTCTTAACCAAAGCGATTGCCCCTAGAAATGACATGAATGAGAGTCTTACCAACTGCATGGTGCAAAGAGATAGCACTGGATTTCATGGTGATCCCTCTGACCTGTTCATCCTCCCGACTGTCTAGATACCTCAGCTGGAAGAGTCAAACTAAATGTAAACTTATGAAATGTATACTAAATATTTTCTGAATTTTTGGAAGCACAACTGAATAAGAAAATCTAAACAATGACATGCAGCAAAAAAGTTTTAGAACACCCATATTTTTCCAGTTTTTAATTCGAATTGAAGCAATTCAGGTCCAGTGAATAACCTGGAATGCTACAAAAGTAAGCAGTAAACTGCCAGAGGTTAAAAAAAACATTTAGGTTACTGAAATATAACGTATATTTCAGAGTTATTTAAAAAGGGAAATTGCAATGAAAGCCATGGTGTCAAGCCAAGAGGTCTGACAGATCAAAAACCACAACAGGATCAGATTCTGAACCTGGTTTCTGAGAGTCAGCTTGCGTGATAGGTGGCTCATAGGACAACAGCGATCGATCGATAGATCGATAGATAGATATGTTGGCCTACACAACCAGAGTACAAGTGTACCGAAAGCATATTCAAAAACCTTTAAAAAAAACTGTTCTCTGGCATTATATATGAACAAAAGCCGAACTGAATAGAACATACCTTCCCTGCTAGGCGACTTGATATGATACCGTTGCTCGCCACTAAACAGTCAGCCAAAGTAGTTTTGCCTATAAAGATGCAATTGATTATTGATCATTTGATCGCGGATTATAATGTGTGAACACAGTGTCTTGCAAATATAATAAGTGTACAGACATAGCAAGTTAACTCACCATGATCGACATGTGCAAGAATGCATAGATTTCTAATATTGGCTGGATTTCTCTGTAGAGCAATGATCTTGTCCAAGCTTGTGTGTCCCATCATATATAAATATCTGAAATAAATAAATCGTGGGCAGGCTGCTGTATTAGTAGTTAATAGCAATGTCTTTTGAATTAATGTCGATTGTGATAAAGCGCGATTATATAACTAGTATAGAGAGACCGAGAAAGAAGAGAACTGTAAACTGACAGGCTATCTGTGAAGCTAACCTTGCTAGTAAAAAGTAATCTAATGACGAAAAATTATTTCCTAACAAACCAAAACTTCTTTACAATATCGTTTTTAAATCCTACGTATGTCTATTAAAAGGAATAGGTGAATAACAAACAGATTATACAGACGTGAAATGTGCCGCTCTGTACTCACGTTGTATGAAATCGACGGAAGTCGTACGTCACAGGACGTAATGACGTACCATGGGCAAGTGTGTCACATAGCAACAACTAAACAAACATTCATACCAAGATGGAGTGCATCTGCAACATATGTGACTGCGGGTAATTGCTATTTGTTTCTTAAAATTTGATTTATTTTATTACACTAATTAACAACTAAAGATATTATGTCGCAAATTAAACAAATTAGGCCCTGAATTAGACTGCGACCGTCGACCCTCATTTTTCAAACCTTCTTAGCAATGAACCCAGGTTTTGACGTCTGTGCCGGTAACATAAACATTAACATTTACATACATACATTTAAGCATTTAGCAGACGCTTTTATCCAAAGCGACTTACAATTAGTAGCCTAAATTACTTCACCTATGAATTTGCACAACATTACTAACATTGTAGGGTCCGTGTAACGCTTATCAGTTCAATTTTCCATTTGAAAATGTAATTCAGTTTTTTAAAACTATTTGTTCTTCGTCAGGTAAATGTATAATTAAGATTTTGGAGTCGTTTTTCTAATTTTCTGTTTGTGGAATGTTGTATAGAAAAATCGATTATTGAAAAATAGAAAATAGGAAAGTTTTTGTATTAAAAGGCATGCTAGAGATCCGCCTCGCCTAGCCTTGAATGTAGACGGTTGCAATCTAACTTACTATTGCAACCGCCTAATTTTTAGGCTACTAATTGTAAGTCGCTTTGGATAAAAGCCTCTGCTAAATGCTTAAATGTAAATGTACTATTCATGGTTCAGGACCAGACCATTAATGGAGATATCACAAAATGTAGCCTAAGCTATGTAACATACGATGATCTAAGCACAAGCATGCATCCCTTGGGCTCAAGAGTTGTAAATGCCATTGCCCTTTTTGACCAAGACAGAATTGTTGTAAATATCGTATGTCCCGCCCCAATTTTAACTGGCCGACAAGAGGCCGGCAAGAGTGACATTGACAAGCCCAGCGCTGTTCCAAAAATTGTTTCTACTGAAAGTGCTGAGGGTGTTTTTGTGCCTGTATCCAACTGCGTAGCTATGGGTGGGCCACTTGACACTCTGGCCCACCCAATCAGATGGCCTCATTGCTTCTTGGTTATATTATTGTTTACAAACGTTTCAGAAGTAGGAGAGAACAAGGCCCACCTGATTTACTCTGTGCCCACCCACATTGTGATTTCTGCCTATGCCACTGCCTGGAACTAAATGCAAAAAAATAATGTGTATTGACTGGCTTTTCACAAGGCAACAACACGTTAATTACATTTGTAATCAAGGTATAATAATGAAATACAATAAATGAAAATTAAAATAATTAAACTGGGATAAACTAACATGAGAAGATAGATACTGGTACTGATACTGGTACTAATACTGCGGGTCCTGGAAGGGCATATTTGAAATGGACCTGCATAGAATTAATGTGCTGCAATAATAAAATACAACCTGTTGACAGCTAAATGTTCCCCATCTATGTTTGGTGGGTAAAAAACACATTTCTGAATACCCTACTTGCTTCACAACGCCTGAGCGCAGATGATCATCTTCAATAGCCTAGAATGTTCACACTGTTGTCATTACAGTGTCTAAAGTCTGATCCAATGTCTTCCCCCAGGCTTCATCGATGTCCCAATGAGCCCCTGTCCCTGAAGACTGATGACTGCATGAGAAGGACAACAGAGTACACTAAGACGTTCCAATCCCATGGAGAGTGTCCCCGCGTCGCCCCTATCAAGCAGAAGGAGAACCTCAACAAGGGTTCAGGCGGACTATCAATCGGCGGGTAATCCATCGCAATGTCTATTTACTCTCTAAAGCAGTCGTTTTCAAAAGGGTGGGTGGGTCAAGACCCCCCAAGGGGTCTCAGGTTGAGAGAATATTACAATGTTTGAATCTAGTGAATCTAGTAAAATACCCAAGCCATACACACCAAACGTGGTTTTTCGCATTTATTTTGCCAATTTTTTCACCATTGCATAAGTTAAATAGTCAAAATGTGCTATTTACTATTTTGTCTTGCTTTTCAAAGAAAAAAACATCAATTACAAAACTAGAATTTAAAAATATTTATTTAACACTGAACATCTTTGAGCCCCCCTTCTTAAATAGTCTATATTAGGCCTATAACTGACTGCTGAAAGAATGTAATGAATTCTGTATGCCTACAACAAAAAAGTGCATTAAAAAGTACATTGAAAAGAGTGCAAAAAGGTGGATGGACCCAAAACAAATGAATAATCCTACTTCTTTACGAAAAGTGTAAGGTTCTTCTTTATGAAAAGTAGCTTCCCTACTTTCTCACATAAAATTCGGTTTCTCTTCTCATCAATGACATGAGATGCGGTGCTAAACAGTCTCGCGCCACTCACTCTGTGCCGGTTGCAATTTTATTGCGTCCTCAAAAATGTCATTGTTCAGTAAAATTTATTCGGTCACTTATTCGGCCACACACCGAAAGTGCATTTTTTGCTATTTTCGGCCTAATAATTTTGGTTGCCGAACATTCAGTGCATCCCTAATGTTTAGATATGAACGTTTTATGGCTTGAGTGCTGCAATGACCTGTGACCCCCTCTCTCCCTTACCCACTCCTCCTCTCCATAGGTGGGGTCTACCCTTTTACGGTGTCACCAGCAACAGCCTGGACTTCTACGCTCACCCTGTGCAGCAACGCATTATTAGGCCCAATAAGAAGTATATGCCGGCCACTGAGCCCATGGAGACCAATACATCGTACAAACGCACCTTCCTGGGCATTCCCCTAGAGTCCAAGACCATGCCTGTTCAGGTACCACAGTCACCCCTTTGGTTGGTGGAGCCAAATGTATACGTCTCCCATAACAACCACTTGGAGGACACTTATGATCACATGTGAAGTTCACGTGTTTTTTTGTTATAGTGGGAGTGTTGCATTATGTCCTGTTCTGTAATGTCATATGTAACTTTTATATTTCCCACATCTGACTGTCCTAGAAGGGGCATTTGAGACCCTTTTTCGTAAGGTACATCCTAAACTGAATGTTTCTGTCTCATTGGTTTTTTTCCAGACAATCAATAACCTGAAGACGGGCTCTGGCCCAATGGAAGTGTCGTCCACGTATTGCAGGGAATTCATCCCAAAAAGGTCCTAATTTTAGCATATAGTAGTATAACAATTCCTATATTTGCTGAGCAAGATTTTTGGATGAAATTAATTCATATGTGGCCTTTCCCACATAGACGCCTGTCCCAAATATAGGCAGGGTCAGTTCAGTGATTTAAGATAAGATAAAGCCCGGGCTTTTAATTTAAGTTATGTCTGTTTTACCTAAGCAGGTTTTATTAACATTGTGTCATCTTCACAGGATCAAGAAATGCCCTGCATCCTGCATAACCATGACTGGGTACAAGTTCAAGGAGACAAATCTTGGACACGCATTTTACGTTAAGGAATCCATCTAAGACACACACAGACAAACACAGACACACACACACACCACACACACACTGATGTACGTTGCTACATCACATATTCTTCAATAACATCTCAATTCCCTTCCCCATACGGGAGCCTGCAGGGGACGCAGCGTTAGGCAGTCCGTTGCACACAGGCTCTACTCCAGGCTCTGCTCCAGGCTCCCCAGAGCCCGACACAGTGTGCCACGGCCGGCCTGACACCCACTATGTCGGGGAGAGTTAGGCCGGCTGCCCCGGCTCCCCTCCAGGCTGCTGGCCACCCCCTCTCTGCTCCAGGCTCCCCAGAGCCCGACACATGCCGCTTTTCCACTGCAGGAACTCGGGCCACTTCCCAGGTGGCACGAACGTTTACAGGAACGGCCCCCTAATCGGCCTGTTCAGCCTTTCTGTTTCCATTGCGACACTGGAACTACAACGTTGCCTTTGCTTTATGATCACAACGTAAATTCCGAGCACAACAAAGTAATCATATTTCTCCAGCGCAGCACGCTAGCGCCAACATCCGTATGTTAAACCAGAAATTTTTAAAATAACGTTAGAATTACCTTGAGTCGAAGTTGAATGTTGCTCTAAAGTTCTAAAAATGATATGACTTAATGGCACCTGTAATTACTTGATAAATGAATATAATAGATCTTTTTGTTGACTTCCACTCACGTCGCGTTTAACCAATGAGCGCCGAGCCCCGTTCAGGCCCCGAGAGCGTCCCCGAAAAAATCCCTGAAAACGTCCCCGAAAGAGTTCCTAAAGGGTTGGTTCCTGCAGTGGACAGGGGGCGGCCTGGGGAACTCCCCTCCGGGCTCCCTAGGGCCATTAGGCTGCACCCCACAGCCCGACACAGTGCGCGTCAGGTGGGCTTAACTGGCCATGGCCCAACTAAAGCTCCCAGCTGCCCCTGGCTGCCCCCGCTCTGCTCCAGACTCCCCAGAGCCCAACACCAGGCTCTTTTCCACTGCAGGAACTCAGGCCACTTTCCGGGTGACTTTAAAAATTGTAATTAAATGACTTCATTGGAGCTGTAATTACTTGATAAATGAATATAATGGCACTTTTTGTTGTCTTCCACTCACGTCGCGTTTAACCAACAAGCT
>JAOEHI010002987.1:0-11143 GCA_025447815.1 Percopsis transmontana
CATTCCTCACACCTGCCCCCCCGGGTCACCAGAATGTCCGTGATATCCGTGTAGCCCGCCCCCTCCCCCCCCCCCTCTCTCTCCCTCTCTCTCCCTCTCCCTCTGTGTTCCCTCCCTGCCCTCCTTTCTATTTGCCCCAATATCCCACATTCTTTTCCTTCTTTCCTCCCTACTTTGTACACTTACAGTATTTCCTTCTCTCCTCTCTTCTGTGTGCACTTCTTTGCTTTCTCTTCTCTCTTCTTCCATCCATTGTTAAATTCTCCCTTGCTTCCTTCCTCGCTCCCTTTCTATATTCTTCCCCTCTCCCTCACTGTTCCCTTCCTTCCTTCTCCTCCCCTCCCTCCTACTTTCTTTACTTCCTTCCTTTCAACCAGCCATTCTCCCTCCCCTGGGATCTTACCCGGTAGTTGGAGTGGGCCCTGTTGTTAGTGAACTGGCCCATAGGTGTGCGTTCAGTGCGCCCGGGGGAGTACATGCCCTCCGAGGGTCCGGTGGGCACATGGTGGAAGATGAACCAGAAGCCCGTCTCCTGAAAAACACACACACACACACCACAACAAGGCTGTCTATTGGCTGTCACGTGTCCATGGCAGCACTCTTCGTATTGTTCCTCACGGGTATGCAAATGAGAAAAGTTATCACACCCCTGCGAATAAATTACGCGCGCTCCGCCCGTCGTTCCCTGCGAGCTCTCCGTCTCCGGCGGTAATTGGCACTCTATCATGGTGAGCCGCGACAGCACCCTCTGTCCGCCCGTTACAGAAGCTAACGTGAATATACAACCATTAATCTGAACTGGCATCGGCCGTAATGAGACACCCGGTGAGGGAGGGGGCCGAATATAGTGTAGGAGCCAACGAGACACTCACCTCTGAGCCTGCGGCCGCGCAGTTGATGAGGTTGTTGTTGGGGTTGGCGATCCAGAAAGTAGAGGTTGCACTGTGAGAACATAAGAGGGAGAGAGAGAGAGAAAAGAAGAAAAAAGGTCAAGGGAAGAAAAACTAAAAAGTTAACTTGTTGAGAGGAAAGCACCACATTTCTGCCTCTGATTTTCCCTCTCTCACTACAGACACTGATAACAGGCAGCAATTTTCATCTGTGTTGTCACAAATAGTCTCGATCAAATCAAAGTATAGCGTTACTGTAATCAAGGTCTTAACCAGCTGTGATCAAGACTCAATCAGACCAGGGTAGCTGATGATGCTGTGGACAATGGAATTGGAGACACAGGATGATACTGAATCCAGAAATGACTGGTTGATAACCTGGGTATGCAGGCCTTTTTAGCAACTAGATGTGCTAGCATCTCACTATCTGCTATATGGAATGGAACAGTATGTAATTGCTCACCAATTCAAATGTTTGGCCGTTAAGTAATTATGTCTTTCGTAATGCGTTCGTATGGTTCTGGTGTTACCAATACAATATCCAATTGGAAAGGACCAATTCTCACCTATATATTTTGGACATATTTCGGTCAGTTGCCAATCAGGGAACTCAAAATTTGGCCAAATGTGAGATGCTATACCCATCTAGGAGCTAGCACCAAGATAGTAAATATGCCCAACAGATTGAAGGTGTGATATATGGATGGTGAGAGTTGTATTTCTGTTAGTTAGCCGTCTAGCAGCAAGGGCATGCGGTGTGAAATAATTCAAAAAGGGCAAAATTGCTCCCAGACACAATTGAATCATTTACATGTTAGCCTCTGTGATGTATTGCTCTTTATTTGAAGACACTTTTGTTATTGGCTACAGGGAAAACCAAAAATGTCGTCCAATGTCCAATGGTTCCACCATGACTTGCCACATGAATTTAGGCGGTTTAGGCGTTATTAAGAGAATTTAAAAGGTCTCGCTCCCTAAGCCTTTGGGTTAACTTTGTTATGCCTATAGCAACATTGGAGCGGCAGTCTTGCGATTCAACGGCTTGAATCCCTGGGGCCAGCTTGGTAAAAGTTGGTTGGGAAAAATACGCTTTTCTCCTAGAATAGGTCCTGTCAATGTGCACCTGAGCAAGACAAAAAAGGAGTGTCATCGATTTTCTGACGACTAGAAATTCTGCACAAACTCAGCTTTGACCCACGACCAAATAAGAGCACACGCTTTAGTTTTCCCTCATAGCGGTCTGGACAACATAGTGCGCCCCCATACCTGTACCCTCATTCTAGACGCAGCTGTGCTCGTACGCAAACATGACAGACATTACTCGAAAGACAAAAGCCTCGGCCACAAGCATAATATTTGGACTACCAGCCTTCAGACTGTAAAACTGTAGTTAGCGAGCTGCATGCATCTGCTGAATGAGGGTTTGTAGTACACGGGCGCATGGAGGAGCTACATCTACTTCCACAGTGTTCAGTCTAAATTGTGTTAGCTATCTTTCAATAGCTTGGCATGTGTGCACAGGAAAAGCACCCAAACATGCCCTCAGACAGAGGGCATGTTTGGCAGTTTCAATCTGTGTGCTATAATTCTAGCCTTCCCCAAGCGTTTTAGAAAGTGCATTTCATGCGTGTACAGGCTGAGTGAGAAAATCATTTCAGTTTCATCTCACAGGTGTGTGTTTGTGTGAATAAGAAGCTTATGGGAATGAATATGAATTGAAACGGCAGAGAGGCAATTTAGTCCCTGCAGCAGCTGTAACCTGCTTTTCTGCTCTTGGCTCCATCTCTTCAAACCCCCCTCTGTCACTCTTTGTGTAGGTTAACACTCCATCACTGCCCCGATGGCCAAGGTAAACTAGCCATCATGCCACGCAAACAGGCTCTCTCACACACACACGCTTGAACTTGCTGCATTTACATCAGATAAACAAACTCCAGATGTCAGGATGTTCTGCAAGATTAGATAGGTTGAAGTGGTGCAGCGGGATTGGTGAAGAAGTGTGTGTGTGTGTGTGTGTGTGTGTGTGTGTGTGTGTGTGTGTGTGTGTGTGTGTGTGTGTGTGTGCATGAAGGGTGCAACATTCACCAAAGACTACAGTGCTTAAAAAGATTAAACATACTGTACAAACCTGTCACATCTCACAGAGAAGTCTAGATTTAGTTAACACATGCAAATACACACACGCACACACACACACATAAAGGTAGTAACGTAATGACTAATGTGAAGCATCTTCTGGGTGTGTTTAAATGACAGTTCATCTGATATCCCGGGCACGCAGCCCATGGCTGCCATACACTTGGCAAATATGAAAAGCATTTATTGTTCTCACATTGCCATTTGAATTCAACACATTCGCAACCAGCGGCGATGCAGACGACGGGGAAAAAAATAAAAAACCTGACCTTGGCGATTAATCACGATCCATCGGAATTCATTAACACGGGGAGTCGTCATTAGCGTAATCATGTTTGATTAATAGAGGGGTTATGAATGGAGAAGTAAATACAGCACACTGGGGTTTGGAATCATTACGGCGATACAGTGATGGTAAAAGTGTCCGACAAAAAGGTTCATCTAGGAAACAATGTGTCCAATCTCATCCAATCAGTGTCACCTTAGAAGGAGATGAGAGGAGAAGTGTAGAAATGGGAGCTCAAGATAATAGCATACAGATAATAGCTTGAAATCTGCCACTAGCTTTCTCTGCGTTGTATACTCCTAGAACGTCACTAGAGGGATGGAAAGCCATAGGAGTAGACAACCGACTTTACACATTAAACTTGACCCCTCTCTAAAATCCATACAGTAGGTGCTTGAGTGCATGTGTGTTTATGTGTGGGGGGGTGGGGGTGGTTGTATCAAAGTGCATTTACATTTAAGCATTTAGCAGACGCTTTTATCCAAAGCAACTTACAATTAGTAGCCTAAATTACTTCACCTATGAATTTGCACAACATTTAAGCATGTAAACATGTCCTCAAGTGCATTGAAGTGTGTCAAAGTAATGGCGGTCATGTCCACCTGCAGTCCTGGCGTGGGTTGGCCACATAACCTGGGTACGCGCCGTCCGTGATGCCGCGGCACATTTTGCTGTCCCGGTCCGAGGGCAGCAGGGTCCCGGCTCGGACCATCATGCCCAGGCAGTGGTCGAAGGTGTTCCTCTCCTCAGGACCGTCCTCCGTGAAGAAACAGTGGCCCAGCGTGTCATAGCCTACCACATCCTTCACCTGGCAGAGAGAGAGAGAGAGAGAGAGAGAGAGAGAGAGAGAGAGAGAGAGAGAGAGAGAGAGAGAGAGAGAGAGAGAGACAGGAGACTTGTCACTTGTTGAGATGCTTGCTAAAATGTTCATATTTTGCTTAGACCCCTCAAAATCTCTTGGTATTTCCTCCGTTGCATAGAGGCTCAATAAAGCCTGGACTTTTTTTCCATTTTCTAACGCTGCTGTTTACACGGCTAACACGTTTTTAAAAAGGATAGCAGTTGCCAGTGATTCATTCGACTCATTGTTCCTATTGCGCTGGGAGAGTACCTACCCTGAAGTAGGAGCTAAAAAGTCCTCGGTTCCTGCAGCGCAGACTCACAAAAAATGGGGGTACTTCCAAGTTCTACTATGAAACTATGAAAGGAGTAACTATGAAAAAGTTTCTCCAGTCTAATAGAATAGAAAAATAGAACAGAATAGAAAAATCATTCTTTCTACTCTGCTAGATCAGCTCTTAGAATACTAAGCACTTTGCAGTTATCAATTATTTACTGTTTGAAGAATGAATATCTTGAATTGATCTTGATTATTGTAATTGCTAACTGTTTTTAAGGAGTGAATGATAAACCTTTGAGTAATGTTGTGCAAATGCATAAGTGAAGTAACCTTGTTACATGATGCTGTCCTTATTCTAAGAGAATGCTTTAACCAGTTCAACTGTTGACAAATGTACTAATTGTAAGTGAGACAGGTGCCTAAAAACGTGGCATGGTATGTGCGAAAAGACTGCACTTGGCTAAAGCCGGATTGCATAAGGATTGCATTAAATAAACAAAATGAGCGCAACAAGGAAATTTACATTATGATCTTTTTTTAATCCTTGTAATCAATTCATAGTTCATGGCTTCATTCCACTTTAATTGTACATGATGGGTCTACAATCCTCTGCCAGTATCTTCTGTTCGTATCTAAAACATTACTGAGAATTTTACTGGCATTGATTTGTGCTAATCTTAAATTTGAAGCCTGCATGGAAAGGTTTTCTCTTAGATTGTGAATGATATACAGTACACCACCTGAACTTCTATTTTCTCGTTAAAAACATTCACCCACAAGAATGAAACCCATTGCTCAAGCCATAAACACATTTGCAGCCTACGTTTCCTCGCGACACCGACCCAGCCCTCTCAGAACTCACCAGCAGCCCGTTGGAGCCGTGGATGGTGAGGCAGCGAGAGAAGGAGTGGTGGATGGACAGGTCGCTCACGAAGGTGGGGGGGTCGTAGCCCCCCCGCTCGTCCACGTCGCCGTTCATGTGGAAGTGGACGGGGTAGTGCCCCATGGACTGCTGGCCCATGTGCTGCAGCTCCACTCCGGACACGTGGACCGCCTGGAAGCCACGCTCCACCTGGGAGGGGGGGTGGAGGAAGTGGGTGGAGGCTGTTTGTGGGATCATTAGCAGTGGTTTTAACATTTACTCAGTGTTGGATTGACACTTGTGAAGGTGCAGGAGATTTAAATCCAAACAAAGAAAGAGTCTGACTTCCACCACGCTCATTATAGACCTCCCTAGAGGCCACAGGAACAGTAAATTGGGAGCGATTTAAATTTTATTTAAGTTAACTCCGACACATCTCCACACCCATAGGGTCAAATATTGCTAGAATAAAGGAAAACCTTTCTTAGTATACTTTTACTGCGTTGTAAAAGGGTCTAGTTGATTTTGCACAATCCTAACTTGTCTGCTAATGCTCCCAGTTGGCAGATTTAACAGACTGTAGCCATCACAAGGAGTAATTGCTCAAAATTGCTCAAACAAACTGTGCTCATATTCAGATCAGCCATATTGGCTCTCTGGATATCTATTTTCTAGGCAGGGTGTTTAAAATGAAACGGTTGACAGCATCAGCCTGGAGTTTGTATTGTAACAAACAAACATGAATTGCACTTATCTTAGCGGGGGGGGGGGGGGGGTCTGCATTTTACACAGCTTGCCTGCTGAATTTAGAGATAGGATTTAAATTCATTATGAACCTAGGGACATTAGAGGGAAGACCTATTGAATGAAAATCAGACTTTGTGCACCTCGCAGACCCATACCCATCCTCGCATACATCTATCAAGTGGATGCACTCTAGGGTACTGCTGTTAAGCTTAACTGAATTCTCAATTTGTGTATGCGAGCATATTGGTGTGTGTACTTGGTGGGCACTTTCCACAGTAATTGACATGACCTCCCGGTCATTTAGCGACTGCTAAATGACCTGATTGTAATTGTTGTAATTGGATAGGTGAAATGGGATCCGAGGCAGGTCTGTATCTGCGGTCGCCGGCCCACCTCCAATGTTCTGACATGAGGCTGACATGTATCAATAAACATCCCTCTTCTCCGGAGCCAGTGGCCAACTCAAGTTGGCCTACCTGGATCAATAGGCGGCCGCCTCCAAGTGAAAACCGGTCATTTTGATATGCGAAATCCTCCTAATGGTTCTGGGCCTTGCGTTAGCCTGCCGCATTCTTTCCCACATCTGGTTTCCTTTAGTTTCAGTTTGTTTTGAGATGAGCGGAGCACATTTCAGCTGAGGACAAATTTAAAAGCACAACAACGAGGGAAAAGAAAATTCACTGGGAATGTTGGCGCCAAATGCATGCGCTGCGAGCCGGGACAGCGTTCTTGTCATTTGTCATTTGGGGAATTTGGTTTTAATCCAGAGGAATGGGGCCTAGTTTCTGTTGTCACTAAATGCAACCTTATAGAAAGAGGGGGAAGGATGGTTCATGGTATTAAACACACACACTGTACATAACACACCCTGTCACACAACAATCATTACGATCAACATTCCCCAAAATGTGAACGTCTCCTACTGTAGCTAAATCAGGTGGGCTATTTCCCTATTAGCGCTTACACCTGCTGACCAGATATTCATGTGCTCATGGTTGGATATGAGGAGTTTCAGGAAAGAAAGCCCGGCGGACTACTTATTATACCCATTTCGGATTAGTATAAGATCAGTGTATAGCAGGGGGACACAGTAGTATTAGTGTTTAGGGTGGTTTGATCCCCAAGATGCTTGTAAACAAGTCTAACTCCTATCTGCTCCTTAATACTTGTAATTGTACTGTAAGTCGCTTTGGATAAAAACATCTGCTAAATGAACTAATTGTTATTGGAAGATAATTGAAGAAAATAACTTTCTCCTTTTATGTGTGCAAAAGGCAGAGAATCAACCGATTTCTTTTCTAAAGCCGACAGGCTGACAAACACAGGATGTCCAATGCTCACCTGATATCACTCCGCCGCTAATGAATTCATTACTAACAAACGAACAACTAGTAAGTACCTAATAACGTAATGACTACCAGTAATGAGTAATGAGTAATGAAGTTGGTGAGGAGGCCAGGCGACAGCCACTCTACCTTCAGATGTCCCCCGAAGGTGTCGAAGCTGAAGAACTTGCAGGGCTCGTTGCCATAGCAGCTGGGCTCCATCTCGCCACGTAGCAGAATGTTCCGAGTCAGCAAGCCCACCTCTGCTCTCACATCCACCCCGTCTACCTCTTCCCCCATGTGGACGAACTCTGCTTTACCTACACACGTGCGCAGACACACACGCACACGCACACACACACACACACGCGCACACGCACACGCACAACGCGTCGTCCAATAAACAAGCAACAACCCAGAGTCCTTATGTCTTGGTGGGCCAAGATATAAAAAACCATGTAACCATTGCAGTATAGAGACATCTGCTGTAGATATGCAGACATCTGCTGACAGCTCTGCCTAGAGTTAAGGTAATTGCTATATCTATACTGGCTGTTTTCATGCTGAGTCAACTGAAAGTGATGGGCGAGTTTTTTTATTTTATTTTTCATTTTATAAAGCATGCCTTCTCTCTAGAAATGAAGCAAGGTTAGAAAGTATGTGTGTGTGTGTGTGTGTGTGTGTGTGTTGGGGGGGTCTTACTGATGGATTAATTTATTGTAACAGATGGGAATAGAGAAGGAGCTCTAATGTTTACCCATACAGCACATACTCCTTAGTCCTTTGTTTTCAGGAAAACTATTTAGGACAGCATTTGCAGTCAGCAGTTTGGTAAATTAATTCTATAAATAGACATGGTTTAGAAAGAAAGAGAGAGAAATGTTTTGGAAGCACACAAGCAGAACTACACTTAGTCATGCTTTTCCAACTGAAGATAGAAAACAACATTTCAATTTTTTTCCCCCTTGCTGTTGCCACTTTATACCCAGCCCCGTTGCACATAGTCAAACACACGCGCACACACACAAATAGTCACACGTCTGAATTGTGCATGTGTTTGTCCAAGTTACCTGAGGCATTACAATAAACCCACGCATTGCTGATTACAAACATTATTCTTGAAAAAATCAGGAATGACTAACTAAAGAGAGAAGGCATAACAACAGTGTTTAATAACAACTCCACTCCCACATACTGTAAAAGTAAAGAGATTAGGAAGACAAATCACGCATGGCATACACAAAATGAAAAATAACCCAAGTGTCAAATATGAAAGACAGATGATCTCATCTCAGAACAATTAATGCTCCCCACAATCCTTCTACCGAGGAAGCGAGAAAATAAATTGTTTATTTCAACATAGCATGACATCTATCAAACTCAAATACGAACAAAAATTATTCACACTCAAATATTGAGAAGCTTAGATGCGCATTATCTGAGGAGACTAAGCTTGATTGGTATCCACATTGTTACATTATTTGTTGCTAAGTCAGTGCAGGTTGGTTCCTAGAGTGTCCTAGGTGGTTGCTAAGGTGTTCTTAGTCAGTTGCTAGGGTGTACTAGGTGGGTTCTATGGTATCACAGCTCAGTGAAACCCATTTACAGGCGATACCATAAATACACTGTCTAGAGTAACAATAGGACATACTATAATAGCCAGTAGAATGTCCCCTATATTTCAGACATTAGCATCTAATGTTTAATGTCTTTTGCCCAATGTTTTCTCAGCACTTAAAAGGACAAAATAAAATTGACGTGGGTCAGGAGAGAGTGACAGAGATGGAAGGACTGGAATTACAAATTCAAACTGACTAATGGCAAATAGTTGTTAAGCCACATTCAGATTTACTCCGGTTCTAGCATATCATTCATCTTGACAAAATGATTCCACGTTAGCAATGGGAGCATTCAGTTCTTGCCAACATAACTATTACCACATTAGCACATGACAGCAGTAGCGCGCCGAATACGCCGGGCAAGGCCCCCCCAAAACGCACCGGGTTCAGACATGTCCATCGCTAAATGTCACGATTGAAGAGCAAGTTAATCTGATACAGTAGATCACCGCCGCGGGCCAACAGTCCACGCCAGACTATTTGTCATTTTGTGCTCTTCATCATGACATTTAAAACAGGACGAAGTTCAAAAATGTAAAATCCAGAGGGAAAGTTATTGGAGTCAAAACAGATAAATAGCCACAGGCCTTTCCTTGCTATCTTGGTCGGTCTCTCTCTCTCTCTCTCTCTCTCTCTCTCTCTCTCTCTCTCGCTGCACAGGGTTGCCAACAACAAAAACAACACACCCTCCCGTGGAGAACGACTTCGCGGAAAAAAAAAAGACACGATTATCGCTGCCTGGATAACTTTGAGCTGCGAAGTGGCACGCAGGCGGAAATTAATGAGGAGAATTAGAGTCAGGAGAGGAGCGACAGGGGGCAGAGAGAGAGAGGGAGAGAGAGAGAGAGAGGGAGAGGGAGGGAGGGAGAGAGAGAGAGAGAGAGAGAGAGAGAGAGAGAGAGAGACGTCGTACCAACATCTATCTGACAGAGAGATGTGAGGGGACGCGGGGACAACACACTGGACAGGTCTGCTGATGGAGGTGGGCAGGAGGAGGAAGAGCAGCGGCCCAGAGATGTTACGTAAATAACAGAGTCTGGGAGACGGGGGACGGAGGAGACAGCCGCGAGAGGACGCGTCGCGTCGCGTTACCGTTGACTTTTAGCTCTGGAGGAGGGTCTCTTCAGATGGGGAGGGACGTTAATGCATGTTGGAAGACAAGGGCTATGTTGTTATCTGACACAAGATATGTGATGTCAAAAGATTAAAAAATATCAAAAGAAGAAAGGGCTGGTTTTTTTTTATGCCTATTTTTAATACTTGAAAGGTGTCTCACTATCTCTGGATGGGAAGAAAGTTCACAGAAAATATCACATTTTCATGTTTTGATATTCTGTAGTAATCCCCCAGGGAAGAATTTGCCTTTTGCCCCTTGGTAGGGCACCAAATGTGTCTTTATTTAAGACCTGCCAAGGCAAATCTGTAATTTCAGTTTAGATATGTGACTAAGGGTCATGCATGCATAAATTATGCATACAAAAAGTGTGATTATTAATTCCATTCCAATTTGGAAATATCTTAGACATTTGCAGATATCAGCAAACTCTTAGGAATTGTTGTAGTATGTAGTATTTAAATCTTCCCGTTTTAGGGTGTACAGTTATTTGTGACACTAGGTGGGGCAAAGCCAACTTGGGACTAGCCCAAGGAAATAAATAATCAGTTGTGTGGCTTTCCCAGCTAACAGGTACTTTCACTTAAATGAGAAAATACCTCAAAAATAATACTCTTAAACGTGAGGGATACGTTCCGAAATGTAGGGGGAACCCACACATCCAGGGTCACATATCTCAGCAAACAAAACGACACACACAGCTACACTGCAACTTGCGACCAAATAAAGGTGAGTTAAAGTGCACACTGCAGCATACGATTAGTGGAAACACACCGCACGCAAGTGTAAGGGAGGGACCCAGCTAACGCCCCCTACAAGTGCGAACGCCGCCACCCAAAGCAAAGAACATAATATAAAAACACCCACTTCACCAGCTCTACAATGATAAAACTACTCAGACAAGTACATAATACATTCACTTGAATGGGAAAGTGAGTCCAAACTTTTGACTGGTACAATATATGCAAGTGTATCATGGTGGTTTATTAGAGGTGCCATATACTGTATTTGCACTTGTCAACTGTTCACCTCATGAACAAGGAC
>JAOEHI010002989.1:0-11141 GCA_025447815.1 Percopsis transmontana
GAGAGAGAGAGAGAGAGAGAGAGAGAGAGAGAGAGAGAGAGAGAGAGAGAGAGAGAGAGAGAGAGAGAGAGATTTCAGGATGACAGTCTTGTAATCGCTATTTGGGCTAGTATCATGCTTATAATAATTGATTGATTAATTGATTAAAAGCACATGCGATATTTTCATTATCATTAATAGGTTGATATACCAAGCAATTTTATGTAAAATCAGACATTCAGCACCCCATACTGTATATAGCCTTAATGGAATGATTCACATTTTCTTGTTGCACATTTTGCGACTATTAGACTGTAAGATTGACAGTTGAGTCAGGCTCTTTAGATCAAATCGTCAATAGTCAAATAGTTGACTATTCAGTGTTACCCCTACGCAAATCTATGGATTGTACTCCATTGTACTCTATATGAGCTGATTTACAAATGCTTAGCCATCCACTGAGGTTAGTTCTTGTCAAAATCCTTTTTATCACCTTTTTCCCTCAATCACAATTAGCTCCTTTAGCAAATGCTTTCATTAAGGTAACCAACAGTGAGTTAACAATAACATAGGGAGGAGGTGGGGGCATTGCTTGCTTTTCCCCCCAACCATTGAAAAGTGTTCACATTGTTAATGACAACCAATTGGCAATCACTTTATCATTACTGAACAAGTGGATCAATGATATCACTGGAGTGGCAGTATTTAACGGCCAAGCACCCCGTTCTGCTACCCTCAAACCTCCTGAGGTTACGGGAGACAAATTGTCCGCACAATTGTAGACTCATGCCACGCACACACACACACACACACACACACACACAAGCCTCCAGGACAGGAGACAAATTAACCACTTCCCACAGTAGCAATTCACAAGGGAGCTGGGGACAGTAAATGATCAATACTGCCTTCTTCAGATGAGCCTATGCAATACTAGCCCAGCGCCCACTGTTGTATGCCGTAAGCATGCACTCACACAGGCCTATAGACAGCCCACAAACATACTGAAAATGCACATGTCTAGGGGCCAGTATATCAACTGCGTGAATATCCCTCTTTAAGACCAAATGGGGGTAGAGTTCTACTTGATACCGGACCTCCTGTGCGACTGTGAGACAGACAAGTGGCTCCCCGCCTCCCCCTTTAGCTCTGAAGCTACAATGACAAGAGACAAACTAGCTATTTCCCCCAGACCAACTCACCGGGGACAGGAGAAAATGAACTGTCCCAGATCAATACTGTACTCTTTTCTGGCAGTCACCGCCTGCACCACACGTGCTCACAGGCCAACACGGGGGAAAAGTAAAATGTACTTTGGTTTTCGGTGTCACAGGGTGAATTTGAGAAGGTGCGTCTGTACACGTTCGTCATTAAGTATGTGAGCAGTTCCAGGTAGTAAACAGCTGCCGGACTGCAAACGAGAATCCTTGGAGACTTATTTTTTTGGCTCCCACATCCAAAAATTTCAGATACTGGAGACCTGCCATCATCCCTGACACCTTACACTGCCTTCACCTCACGAAACAGAATTGGAAGCTCAGAAACGTAATGTTTTAATTCATCTGCCAAGGGCATGTGTTGGACTTGTGTGGTCCTTTAAAGAGTAACTTAACCCCCCACAAAAAACTGGTTTAACTATTGCAGTTGGCCTGGGGAGACCTTGGTGATTGATTAAGGTAAAATTATTAACAGAATTCTGAATATGCTTAAATGTAAAACTGAAAAAATTATTATATTAATATTAGCTAATTTGCCCATCAAAGGGAAAAAAACAGGACTGTCTGTGATTCAGGCTAAACAGCGTTAGCGCCATCCTGTATAACGCAAACTCGGCTCATAATTTAATGAAACAATCTTGTAGTGTATCTAAGTAAGGACAGTTTAAGGGCAGTTTCAGGTTATGGAAATTGGTACAATTGCCTTCAAACGCAGATGTTATCAGTAGCAGAGATCAAGAAAATGTTTTTCATTACTGAAAAATAACATCTACATTGGTTCTGAACGCTGCTAGCATGTTGTAGCACCGGCTCAGGTGAAATGCCATTATCAAAGAGCAGAAAAAAATAAAAGGAGTTGTAGCCTAACTGGAACCTCAAGCTCTCAAAAACATCTAGCATCTGTCAGCGTGCATCACATAAGCCCTCTTTCAACTCAGGTCAACAGAGAAGAGGAGGGGCGGACTCTATTACAGTTCTGGGGAGAACACAGGTTTAACAAGTCAGCTTGTTGTATAGCTGCCTTCATGTGTACAGCGCCCTGTGCAGCTCACCGCAAAAAGGTCAAGTAGGCGGATGTGTTTACAACCAGACTTTTGGGTGCATTCGAGTGCGCGCTTTGAATATGACACCCTGACCTAGTCACAGGTGTGTATTAATAGTGACGGCACAGCCACAATTCTTCCACCCCTGAAGATGTGATAGAATAGAGACCAACCGACGCCCCCCTTCCACTCTGTGCTGACATGCTGTAATTTATAGTCAATGACATTGGGCCCACATAAAACCCTATATTACTGCCACTGGACACCAAACACCACTGACAAAACACCCAGAGTAAGGCTATGAGGTTAAAGACACCAACATATTTAAAAAAAGGGTGGTGTGTGAAAACTAGTGCACATTCATTTGTATTTTTAACAGTATTTACCCCGGGTATTTTGTTACACGAGCTTTATATTTAAACACAATAGGCATATTCCCTCTAATCACCACAAACTCCCTTGGTTGAAAGCAACAATATTTCACAAAAACCATCATGCTTGAATTTGAATGGGAAACAATTTGACCATCGTGCTTGAATTTGAATGGGAAACTCGCCCCCTGTAGTGTGTGTGTTACAGGAGGCCCTAGTTTCTAGGCAAACTAGGGCCCCTTGGTTCATATAGGTTCTCAAGTGTTCAAATCATATCACCATTATTGAAAATGAAGAGATGTTTACTATAATGAAATATAAGGATAACAAAAGAATTCATTGTGTTAAAGTGCTGAGACTGACCTGTTGTTACATGCATTGCAACAACGACTTGTGACGTATTTTTCAGATCACAGCATCCATCACAAACAAAGCCATCACTGCTGTGTTGAGCAGCAGCACCAGTTATTAATATCCCAGCTGATAATTACAGCCCGAGTACATCACTGCCAAGCTCGCTGCCAGCCATGCTAACCCTGTTGGCATCACCGCTTCTGGCAAGGACGGCCGCTTCTGCTGCCAATATTACCCTACCAAAACTATACCGCCACCAGCGCCACAATATGCCAGCACTTACAAATGCCAAGCAGGCTGCCAGTTACATCAAAACCAGAGTGCTGCGCTGTTAATCACCCATGCCATTTCAGCCCAGCGTGCATGAAAGCCAGACAGCCCACTTGATGCTGCAAAGACTGCTCTGTGCTTAGCGTGCTTACATTGACAGCGTGACTCGACATGGATGCAAAAACTGCCGTGCGCGCCTGCTTTCAACACACATTTGCCACGACACACAAGCGAGTGAATTGGGTACTGAATTAGTCTGCTGGTGTTGGGAGAAAATCACAGGGGGTAGGGTGTGGGCAATGACAAGGGATGGAGTTCTGCCACAGCTATAAAACAATCCTCACCCGGCCTGACTAATCAATATGGCCGGAAGATGGGATTAGCGGTTATCTTAAAGTCCCTTAACAGGAGCGTGCTGACAAACACAAGCAATCATCCATTATTAAATGCAACACATGAATAACGCTGCAGGACAGGACGCTGGGTGTGTGCACAATGGAAATTAAGTGAGATTGAGTGAAGGGGAAAAAAATGAGCGAGAAAGAGGGGGGGGGGGGATGAAAGAGGGGATGAGAGAGATGGACAGGACCCATCCATCACTCGTTTACACCTGTCTGTCTGTACATCCGCCTCGCTTCGAAGAGCTGGAGAGGAGGAGGTGAGTTCTCGTGGGTTTATGGAGGCTGCCCTTGGCATTAAGACTGGCAGGGGGTCTAAAGATCGAGAGGAGAGGTCATGGGCCTTAGGGGAAAGTCGGGTGTAGAGCCGGGAGGCTTGCATGCCAAGCGTGGCTGGAGGCATTTGGCCAAATAGCTGGGGGCCCACGGACACTAAAGAGAACTTAAAGTGCCCCCTCGTGAGGGGAGGTAGGGCAAAGAAGAGATGGGGGCCCATAAGACCAAGAGCCAAGGAGGCACATGGGGTGGGGGAAAGGAGTAGTGGCAAAGGAGAGGCAGAGATAACGCCCCGAGACACCAGAATAGAGCTGCGGTTCGGGTGTCCGGGCCACTAGGACTGAAATGGAAAGTTGGAAAGGCTGTCGAGAAAAAAAAACATTGAGATTTGGAGGGGAGGGGGGGGGGGTTCAAGTTTCTTCTAAGGTGGTGGTGATATGGGGGTGCGGGTGGGGGTTGTTGTAGACCCTAGTACAGGTCTCTGGGGTTTGGGGAGAAAGCCAGGTGGGGATGGGGTAAGCGAAGGAAAAAGAAATATAGAGATCCCAGCTCCACACTACAACCTGAGCACCAAGGCAGAATACCTGATGGGGTCACGTGACCCTTGAGAGACTCACTGACACTATATGAATATAGGGCCATGGCCCTGCTTGGCGTCGCCTCCCTTCCCGAGACTTACAGCCAACACGTCAATTACAGGAATACATTCCCTCCCTCCGCAAGGGAAGAAAAGATAGAGTGAGCAGCCGGGTGGATGAGCGACTGCAGAGACTGAGTATGCAGATATGAGCCAAGAGGTGTTCTGCAGAGAAAACCGGAGGGATGCTAATTTAAATAGCCACAGCGTTGATGCGTGTTGCCAGTGTGGATGGCTGCGTGACAAGTCATGGTGGATGCTACCTATGGACACGCAGGTCCGCATAGCAGAGCCAAATCGAGTCCTTCCGCATAAACCCCTTAAATTAGCTTCTTGGAACCTCTGCCGATGCAGAGGTTCTCTAGAGGAAGCTTGGTGCAGAGTACAGAGTTGGTGCAACAGATCATGTCCTGTCTAGCACCCCCACCTGACATGTGTCTCTGCATGTGTGGGGTATCAGAAGGGGAGGGGGTTGGGGGTGGTAGGGAGAAGACCCCATCCCATAATTAAAGTGCAGGAGGCTCTTCAGATGCTGTGGTCTTCCCACGAATCCTCCCCCAAATGCGTACTTGATTATTATGGTAACACATCAGTGTGTCCGGACATATGGAGGGGGCGGGGGGCGGCTGCGGGGGCAGGGCCGGGAAGGGGGGCGGGGGGGATAGGGTTACTGTCATAGGGTAAGGGGTAAGGCAGGGTGCGGTGCCAGCGTGCTTGCTTACTGACAAAAGGTGAAGATTTATGGTGGAGCTCCTAATGGTCTCCTGTGAACCGGCCCCATGCTCCTTTACCATAACAGACCTTAAACCTTACATAATGCACGCAAGAAGCCAAAAAGACTCAGTCGACTGTCATCGCATTACCGAGGGCAACAGCTGAGGAGGGATCAGAGTTCGTGCTGGGCGCAAATCAGCAGCGTTTGGCATATTTCTTTAAGCCCAAACTGCAACGTTGAACCCAGGACAGTAAGTGCATATCATAAAGTAGTAGTATGAAGTCTCATGATCTAATATTTGTCCATGTAATATACCTATATGGTGTCGAGTGAATGTTCCTATACTATAACCAAAGATGGAAGCCCCCCCTTTTGCCCCACCAGGCCAGATACCACTAAATGACACCCATCCTGCTTCCCATGTCTTCTTAAATAATTAGTAGGGCTCTGCTTGAGCCAAGTTAGGTTTCTGATTTATTCACATGGGTCACTCGTGGATGGCAAGAAAACATTTACCCCCTTAACTGGGAAGACGTCACAGTCATTTCAGGCTTGAGTTCCAACTAGTATTGATTACACATTTCACATGCCTATCAACATCACCTCCCCCCCAAGGATGTGCATGGTCAAAGCACACATACGGCACAGGCTGATCTTATTTTGAAGGTTGCACAATTCTACAGACGGCCAAGAGAGAATTGCGAGATTGCTCATTGTGAATAAAAAAAGTAAAATAGTAATCAATGTTCGAGAGAGCACTCATGGAAAGAGGGCACCCCACCCCCAATAAAACTAACCAAAACAAACAAAAATCCTACGGTTATTCATGTTTTTGCATGAACAAGGTCTTCCCTAACCGTTTCAGATGATGGACTGGGTGGTTGCTCTCAGTCTAGTCAGTCATTACTTTAATTATGGCCAGTTGACAGTTTGATGAGTGTCCCGGGAGAGGGGGAGGGCTCTCGGGAACACAGATAGGGGGGGCCTGCCAATAGGACAAGGGCTTTTGAGTGACACCGGCGTTCGTGCTCTCTCTCTCTATCCCCCGAGGTTAATCAAAATGCCAAGATTTGTAACAGAGACTAATGCCGCATGGCCTGGGTCAACAAAACATGTGGGCATAATGTTGATGTCTAAAGTGTGTTTCTAACAAGGATATTCATACTCGCATGCAAGCGTACACATTCCTATTTGGCTCTCTTCATTACCGCATTAAAATTTAAAAAAAAATGTGTTATTGTATTGCTTAGTGTGTGTGTAGTGTGTGTGTGTGTGTGTGTGTGTGTGTACACGTGCATGCAGAAATAAAAGAAAGAGAGAGAGAAAACTCCACCTGTTTGACATACATGTAAGAGGGCCTGAGAAAGTCTAAAGGAATGAAGAGAATGCCTGTGTGTGGGTGTGGGTATGTGTTTGCATGTGCATGCGCGCTGCCCAACTGATAAACCTATGGGAGCACTAGTAACAAATGGAATCTGGAGGGCATCATTTAGAAAAGCAGCTGGCGGGAGACACAAGCACACAAACGCCACCCACCCACAAACAGCACATACAGAAAACTATTAAAATCCATAGTGGCCAATAAAAAGGTATGCAGAGAGATGAGTTTACACAAATGGCAAATATAGAATGACGCATGTGCACATGGCAACACCAAATGTGTATGTCCAAACAAACAGAGGAGAGATTTAAAGTGTGTGTGAGTCAGTGATAGGGGAGAGGGATGAGGGAGTGACCTTAGTGTGAAGGAAAAGTGGGAGAAACTGGAGCCAGTGTGAACCAGGGACAGATGCAAATAAACAAACAAAAATAAACAAACATGTTTTAACGCCCGGTCGCATCCAAACAAGGCTATGGTGGCCGTTAGGCGCCGTGGCCAAAAAGGGTGTGTAGGGATTTGGAGCAGGATGTTGATAACCTTCACGTTACAAGTAGCCGTGCTACTGCTGATACACAGCAAGTGTGTACCGAGTATGTATCATTAAAATACTTTGGATTTACTGTGCTGGTGAATTGGTGGTATGTGAGAGTACATGTGAAACGAGGGTGAGACTTGATAGCTAGACTACTTCGACACAGAGTACACCAGCAGCTTGTAAACTTCTTGACCTGTGTCTGCTAACGAAAAGAAGGTGATAATGACATCTCAAAAGCTAGGAACTTTTGGCCAAGAAAATACATAACAAATATATAAACAACCATGAACCTAACTGAAACACCATCAATGTACATAAACCTAAAACATAATATTAAACATTATAAATACGATTTATATAAAAAAAAAATTGTCTCCAGTTTTTATATTATATTATATACTGTATACAGTATGTATTTATCGTATTGGGAGAGTATATATATATTATTAATATTTAGGGATGCACAATATATCAGTGGCCAATATATTATATTATCCTCCGATAAATGAGAAATGTAATTATCATTATCGTTATGATAATAGAATTTCAGCCGATAATTACATTTGATAAGTCAATCACTGCTAGCCTTGGGAGAGCCCTCCCTGCTAGTGTCACGCAATGAGGAACCTTACTCGCAAAATTTGGCGGATGCACAAGGCTAACTCAGAGCAGAGTGAAAATGTCGGCGGTCTGGTTGTTTTCAGAGTTTCAGGAGAGGACAAGAGAATTGCGATTTGCAATAAATGTTCAGCTGAAGTACAGCAAGAAGGAAACAATAGAGATGTTTCAATAATACTAATCTAATCAGTCATTTAAAAACACATGGCAACAATGTATTTAAAGAATATGAAGCCGCTAGCATTAACAAGAAAAACAAATCAGTACCGGTTAAAAGTGCAGTGGTTGCCTATCAAGGGGGCATTTGACAAGGGTAGAGCATTTATCATGGACAGTCCTAAGGCTAAAGCAATCAGTGACAAGATAATGCAGTTAATGGCAGATCAGCCCTTTTCGGTTGTGTAGGCCCGATGATTCCGCCAACTGATCAAACATTTGGAACCCTGTTATACTCCCGACTCTGTATAATGTGGTCATATTCACAAGATGGTCACAACGAACACGAGAGACTTGGAAAGCTTGTAAAGCTTGACTGCTCAGTAGCTGGATGACGAGTTCGAGTGGAAACGGGCTGTCCAGCATGCACAACAATTCCCCGGGTCCCACACGGCAGCAGCAATATTGATTTTTTTTTTCTTTTGAAAACACGCTTGGACAGTGGAACTGTGGACAGTGGAAGGAGAATATGCACGTTGTGATTAGGGATAATGCACGTAATGTAACTAAGGCTATGGAGGAGTGTGGGGTTGCTAGCTTGGGCTGCATTGCGCATACTTTACAGCTTATCGTTAAAAAAGGGTGTATTTAGCCAAAGAAGTGTCTCCGACTGCCTGTCCCTCCCTGGTCGGGAGAAAAGATAGTTGGTCACTTTAAGCACTCTCAGCTTGCCAGCATCCGTTTTAAAGATGTACAAACACAACTGGGAATGAAAACATATATGCTCCAACAAGACGTGTCTATGCAGTGGAACAGTACGTTTTATATGTTGAAGAGTTTGTTGGAACAGAAAAGGGCACTAGCAGCATATGGAGTTGATCACAAGCTGCCCACATCTCTGACCTAAAGCAATGACACTAATAGAAAACATGGTGACACTCCTTGAGCCATAAGAACAATTGTTAAAACGTCTGTTAAAAAAGAATGGTCAATTATATCACAGAGTTAAAACCAATAAACCAGCATTTCCGTCACATTAATACAGAGCCCCTGTATTGTTTTGCAACTATCCTTGACCCAATCACAAAAAAGCAAAAAGTAGGAAATGTTGCGGCAATCGGTGGAAAAGACAGCCGATCACGGCAATAACTCGGCAGGTGACAGAAAAGAACAGCCACCAGGAAAGAAGTCCAGGATAGATGGGAATAATAATTCCTTGCTGCATATGAGATTCTGACGGAGAACCCTTTCATGACACTGGAGCAGCAGAACAGTCAAATGCAAAACTGCGGCAAGGTCTCTCCAAGACACGCGACTGAGGCAACCGACTGGGACCTCCCAATGGACTCGCGTCTTTCAACAGACAAGCTGGTGAAAATGTTCTTTGGTGATAAAGCCCAGAGGTGTTTGGCCTGGTCCATCTCTTCAACTGTCCTCCCTAGTAAAACTGTCCTCCCTAATCTTCTTTCTTCGTCGATGTGATTGAAACCCTACTGGGTTCACTGTTGAAGTCTTGCAAGAACACAGTTCTAATCTTCACCTCAAATAAGAGAGTGGCTCGTTGTAGCATTTAACAATTGAATTGTCTCGAGGACTGAAGGCTTTGCCTTGAGACCAAGGTGTCTTTATGCGTCCAGAGGGCTGTTAGGGCCGTTGCCACTTTACTTAAAAAGGCTGGTTGTTACTGGTTGTTATTTGACAAAAAGGCCAACCAAATGTCGTTATAGGGTGACTTATCTTACGTTGCTTAGAATTTTGAGGCATGCTGGGTATATAAAACAGGTCGATAAACAATACAATGTAAAAAACGTATATAAACTGTAAGTTTCACTTACAGGTAAAGTTGTTAAACACAAATATCAATTAATTAGTTAACTTATGATGTTTCAGCTCAAGAGCACGAATCTCAATAAAACCTTGTTATTTTAAGGACTTCTGATAAAGGGTGGAACATGGGGTGTATATTTTTGGCTGTGGCGGGAAAAGATGGTTCAGCCTCAATTCCTTTTACTTGTCAATTAAAATGTATCTATCCTGGGTAATCTACACTTTACCTCTACTTTAGTTTATTTTAACCTAGGTCCAACAACTGTTACCAAATCAAAATTCAACTGCAATCATTACGTACAGATGTTCACCAACAAAACGACCATTAATAGGCCATGTACAAAGCATAGTAACATATGGATTACCCATATGTGAATATATATTTATCTCCAAGTAAAATTAGCCTTTAAGCCTCCCATAGTTACATTTTGACATTTAAGAATTTAGCAGACGCTTTTATCCAAAGCGACTTACAATAAGTACATGTTAACAGCATTATGTAACAAGGTTACTTCACCTATGAATTTGCACAGACGGGCTGCTGCATTTTGGATTCGTTGTAAGGGTCTGGTAGCAGAGACCGGTAACCCAATGAGTAGAGAGTTGCTGTAGTCTAGACGTGAGATTACTACAGCTTGGACTAGGAGCTGTGCTGCTTAGTTTTTGAGGAAAGGTCTAATCCTTCTAATATTGTAGAGGGCAAATCTACAGGAGATTACAGAGCCAAGAGATCTAGTGTACAGTGAGAAGAGTAAGGGTCCCAGTACAGATCCCTAGATCAACTAATCCTTGATTAGTTACACACTTTTCATTCATGTGACATAATGATTTCACTAACCAATCTTTGTCAATTAAAATGTGTTCTGAACCCTTCTGAGGGATATGTGTATGCGTATTTAGGTGTCTGGGGTCGTAAATCAACTCACAGACCTCTGGGGGGAGACCAAGGGATATCTGCATAAACCTTCATAATTATTTCACTGTTAGCGGTAAAAACATGAAATTCACATTTCCTGTTTAGTCCTAATTTCTACAATCCATAGACATCAAACATGGCTTGTCTATCACTAATATTTCTGTATATCTAAATGATTTCCTGATAATCTTACTTCCACTTTTCTTGTGAGAAAGAGAGAAAATGTCACGCAATGTCTTTTTCCAGTTAAAAGGACCAGTGTGTAATATTTAAGAGGCTCTAGTGACAGAAATGCAATATAAGATCCACAACTATGAGCCAGTCTGACTTTCTGCCGAGAAAGACTCGTTTCCGGTGGGGGTTGGTCTTCATCAGGGCTGCGCTTTGTCACCAGTCCTGTTTGTGATATTCATGGACAGGATATCGAGGCGTAGTCGTGGTGGGGAGG
>JAOEHI010002990.1:0-11141 GCA_025447815.1 Percopsis transmontana
ACCCAAAAACAATCAAAAAAAAATTTTAATTTATTATTTATCTTTTTCCAAAAAAAAAAAAAAAACACCCCCCCCCCCCCCCCCCCCCCAAAATGTCCGGTAATAATAAACCGGATATTTGTGTTTTGGCCAGCTAAACTATGCCTACGTATTACTTTTATTTTCTCATCTTGTGGGTGTGTCAGCTATTTCTGTAGGACCATATGCCAGAGTCCTTCGGAATTAACAGTCTTTATAACTGCACAATGTTGGTGTAATTGACAGATTCGCTGAATTTATTTTTTTATATGCCTTGAACATGAACTAAGACTACAGCTCACACTCCTCATTAACTTCAGACTAGGGTATGTCCTGGTTGTTCAGACAAGGAAAATACAATAAGTGATGTTATAAATACTTTCTATCGGCACTAACTCTTTACCATGCACAATATTGGTGTAACTAAGAGATTCGCTGGAAATATATATTTTTTTATATGCTTAGTTTACACTCTATATTTGAGCTTATATTATAGGTCTACGGCCTTTAAAATTAAGTTTTACGGACATTATTTTATTTGTTTATTAGATATTTTAAAAGACATGTTTATGTTGAAATAAATATACCTATACAAGTAATAATGTCTCTTGTTCTATTGGTTTGCCCTCCTCTTATGGACATAATGCGTAGAAATAGATATTCGATTGGTTTGAACCTTCTTTTTTTTGACAGCCCTACAGTACTGTACATTGCCTGCATGCTATTCAACAATTTAGTCTGCATGTTTAGGCTGGCCTTAAAAATCCAATCTGTCCTATTTATTTATTTTTTTTTTTTTTACCCAACTTCTCCCCGCTGGGCTGACAGTTGATTTTGGTTGGCTGTGGTAAGGCACAGTTCGGCAGGCAATAGAACACAATTGTCATCTAAACGAACAGTGAGTGATGAAGAGAGATGAGAATCTTCAGCAATCAGATGGAGGAGGATGAGGAGGAGGATGGACGGATAAGGCGGTGAGGTCTCTCTCTAGCTGCGATATGCTGCACCATGTTATTACCTCTGTCGGAAGTGTTTCCAGTAGAGGACGTTAATCTGAAAGCGAAGGCACTGGATGAATCCTCCTCATCAGCCGGCAGCAGCCGCCCTCGTCAGGTGAGGCGCACGGCAAGGATTTAATACATGTCAAGTGTAGGGATTTTCTCTGCTCTTTGAATGTGCTGTTGCCACCAGTTGGAGTCCTGCCTCTGGGAATGGATTTGCTCCTTCATTTCCTTCTTTTTAGAGTGGATTCAAGAAGCTCCACCAGTGAAGAGTAAATAACAGGCCTGTTTTGCCTTTTCTTCTCCTGCTCTCCCCGAGTTGGTCTTTCACTCAGATGCCTCCTCTCTGTTTAGCTTGCAGTATGGTCACAGGATTCTTTCAGCAAAGAGGCACAGGTGCTTGCTCTCGACGATGCTAAACTGTCTGTCACCACTGCTTTAAGATCAAAAATATAATTCGAAGCCTCTGACTGCTCTTTCCAACCGCTGGCAATCCTCTGTTATTGCTCTCTGTGTTTAGCTCTGTCATCTAGGCATTCTCATGCAGAATTGGTTTGGATCCCTCCCCCACCCTTGCAACGTGATAGCCCCAGACAACTAGCTAACCGGGCATGGGGGTGTGGCTGTCATGCTGTTGTCTTTGTTGGCAGTCGCGCACAGGCAAACACACTTGTACCCTCACGTGAGTGAGCTTGGCACAGACGTGATTTGGACCGTAGCCCTCATTAGTGCTGTGTGTGTTAGTGTGCCTGCTTGTTTTGTCAGCTCATTTGTCTTGGTCAGTCCGTCCAGAATGTACCACCATGCACACACATAGAAGTGTGTGTGTGTGTGTGTGTGTGTGTGTGTGTGTGTGTGTGTGTGTGTCCACAAGTCACCTCTTACATGCTTTAATAGGCCTATAATAAAGACTATCATTTGTTCTTGGTGGTAAAAGAAAATACAAGCTTTACAGGATTCACAGGTGTCTGGTAGAGTTGAGTTTCTCTTCTTTCTTTAAAAAAAAACTGGATCTAAAAAAAAAAAAAATATATATATATATATATATATATACACATACATACATACTGCCAGTAGAGTCTGCGACCTGTCAGACACATTGGTGAAATTAGTGGAAAGCTACAGACCAGGGTTTAACAAAAGTTTAATTCCAATTATTGTGACAGTTAGGAGAGTTTGGAAATTGAAGTCAAGGACAAAATTGGTATTGTAATTCCCCTTTTAAGCAGGTAAATATTGGTCTTACTTTACAAGCTATTATATGAAGTGTGCTCTTATTCAGGCAGGACATGTCGTGGGAGAGGCAAAACAAGTTTTTCCATGTGACTCAGGAAGGATGATGAAGCCATCCTTGCCATCCTTGCGGCACTGGCACACGATGTTTCATTTATCCAAAGACAAATCTCCAACGGATTTAACTGTGTCTTGTCGTGTTAAACGTCCTAATTTTTCGTGGGGCGAGACTTGTGGTTTGCATAGCTTATGCTGCTCACAGAACCTCCCTTGCCCCGTAACCAAGATGCTGGGGGAAGGATAGTCTAGTGGTCTAGACTATCCTGCTGGATGGTTGTGGGTTTGAGCCCCAGAGTTGGCCTTCCTGTAAGCATCCTTGAGCAACATGCCTAACCCCTATCTGCTCCATGTAATAGCAGCATGTAATTGTAAGTAAGTATAAAAGCGTCTGCTAAATGACGTAATTGTAATGCTGCCTGCTACATGTTCACTGTGCTGGTAGACTAAATACCGTCAGTGATATCACAATGGACGATGGTTATTAGGCATCGCCGCTAGACAACATTTTCATCATATCGCCCCGAAAACAGGAATTCAATATGGACCAGGGTGTGTACTTCAGCTGTGGTAAAGCATTCAAATTTAGGCTAAGAAGGTGGAGGACTGCTGACATTGATACACCTCAAAGTATGTAGTTTGTTGGCACTGACTGACAATTCAATTGCGAGTTTGACTGAGTTCTTTGATAACCTGAGAAGTGGAAAGTTGCTTTCATGTTGGCAGAAGAAATATGACACCCCGGCCAGCAGTGTTAATCTCAGCATTTCAAAACAAAGACTTTTCTCAATTGCCACTTGCCAGTCATCAGTGCAGCCAAAAAGCTCCTTTGTTGTTGTTTTAAAAAAAATGCCTAATACTGATTTCTCCCCTCTTGTTTCCACTAGATCTGGTATCCCTGTTTGATTTGGAAAACGACCTTCCAGATGAGCTGATCCGGAATGGGGACCTGGGCCTGATGAGCATGTCCTCCAATGGTGGCCCTGGAGGAGGTGGTCTCGGTCTAAACTCCATGGTCCCCGATGCAGCAGCCAAGCACAAGCAGCTGTCAGAACTCTTAAGGCCAGGCAGCACCTCCATACTGAATTCGGCCAGCCCCCAGCAGGGGGGAATGGTGGGGAGCCAGTTGGGTGCCGTGCTGGGCAAAAGCCCCTTGGGGCAAGGCTCACCGGGCCACCTGTCCCCCCAGGCCCAGAAAGGAGGAGGCGCGCCTGGACAAGGCAACGGCAGCGCAGGCATGAACTTTAACCAGGCCATGATGAACAGTGGGCAGGGCCACGGTGTTATGGGTCAGCCCCAGGGAGGACAGGTGATAAATGGGGGTCTCGGGCCTGTGGGTCGGGGCAGACCGGGGCCTGGCATGCAGTACCAGGGCCAGGGAATGCAGGTCGGTGCAGGGGCCGGCGTCGGAGGCAGCGTGCTGGCAGAGACACTGACCCAGGGAGGCCCACAGATGGGAGCACACAATGCCATGAATGCACAGCAGGCTGGAAACATGAATAAAGTGAGTTCACCACACGATTTGGAACGTAGGGCTGTGTGTACTACATGTTTCTCTCCTCAAAATAATGGCCTTCACCTACATTTAAGCAGCTCACTATTTCTGTTACACCTGTATCACTGGCACCTGAAGCGGTATAGGCTGCTAAATGAATCGTTTAGCAGTTCACTCCATGACAAATGAGAATAATTTGCAAACACGCAACCCTTCCCGACATTTTACCCAACGCTGCTCTGTTGGGAGCCGAGCTCTGAGAAACTCTTATCTGAGTGCATGTTGCTACCACTAATCCTTGCTAGGCTGTCACCAGATATCTGCTGCATGTCTCTTCCCCCAGTGTGTATTGATCTGTTGTTCTTCCCTGGGTCTGTTGGAGGAAGCAAACACCCGTCTGAGGAGGGGTGGGAGCGGATGCGTTCCTTCGGTTCTGTGCTGGGGTGCGTGAACACTGTTCCGCTGAAGGATCGGTGTTAATGTATACATTACTCGCGGTGCTGATCTGTGCTGAGAAACACAGCCCATGCAACAAGTTTGGCTGTTCACCAAAACTGGTGCATGTGATCATTACTACAGATGCTGTTACAGTAATGTTGTGACTTCTGAATCTTAAAACCGTGTTTCAGCTAATGCTCCCATCTGAATAGGCCTACTTTCATAGATTTGGAGTACAATATGAGAATGTGTCCTATTGTGCCTTTATGAAAGTGTCAATGCTGTTGTGGTTTGGCATGAAAACCACCATGCTAGTTCTCACAAAGTTAATTTGACAGATTTCACCACATGAAAAGGACCCACTCCTCCTTTTTGACAGACTAATTCTCTGCAACCACATAATACTACATAGAACTGTAGTACTATGGGGTATTATATATTGGTTAACGAGAATATAATGTAGGGTATATGAACCTGGGTGTAAAGGGTAGTCTGATAACTGGTACTGAGGTTTTGCAAAAAGTGGCATTTTGGCCTTACTGTTGGTGAAAATAATTTAGTTTGACTTACACTTGAAGGTAGAGTCATATGCAGTTAGTTACATGCACTTGGCATTTAAAAATTTTTATTTGTCTAATTTTATGCATGCTTTGCAGTAATCATTGCTGTTGCAGGTAACAGTCAAATGATGCAGTCATTACCTGTTTGTAAAATTGATGAAACAACAAAATTCCTCCCATACCATTGTATTAGGAGGTAGTGATGGGTTAGAAATTTGACCCCTAAGTACAAATCTATATTGTCTTTCTTGATACCTGATAAACCCATGTGGCAAATCCTATTATCACTGTTATTTTGCAAATGTGGCAAACACCCCACACAGCCAAGTCTGTGTGTATGTCACCATGGTCGCTAGCTAAGCTACTGCTAGTGATTAACCCCAGCACCTGCCAGTCCTATATATGCGCTAATTTCAGATTTTAAAAGAAAGAAAAAATAAAAAGGGACAAGAAGAAAGCCAAGTTTGCTAGCTTTGTCATTTAGCTGTAACATTTAGCTGGAGATGTTATGGTACAGAGTTGTGAGAGAGCCCTACTTGCTTCTGTCACTTTATACTTATAGCGTCAACGAGGAACATTTAGAAACGAGAGATAGGAGTTGATTTCAGATTACACAATAGCCAATAAGCTTGAGGATGGCAACACTCAGATAATAGTGTAATCCGTTATGAGAGTTGTGACATTTTCTGCCCGGCGGTATACCTCCTAATAGGGCTTGATACTGGGCAGGACCTCACAATACGATTCCGATACACACGGCCATATGTAAATATCACTGGTGGGAGAGAGCGAGAGTCTATATCCATCTGTAGTGCGCTCTCCTGGGATACAGAATGCTGGCCTAGGCCTAATGGGACACTGGAGAGCCACAGTAGCGTTGAAGGAGCAAAGACGAAGCTCCATAGAAAAGACGGACCCTTCGTCGGTGTCTGTAGAGCGTTGTGCTGGCCTGCAGGTTGCCATGTAACCGATGGTACTACATAAAATGGAACATTTCGCCTTCAGGTTTGGATCCTGTGTAATGGTGGCATTTAGACGGGATACATTTTCTAAACACTACATGTTGCATTCTTCATTGCCCCCCCCACACACACACACACACGCACACGCACACACTCATTCCCCATCCATGCTTCTTCTGCACTCATTCCTTTTCCTCCTACACATTTGTTTTTTCTCCCTCCCTCTTTTCTTCTCTGGCATGTGCCGTCTCTCCCTGGGCCCCTGAGCCTGCGATAATTGAGCTGTAAATCATGCTTATAGGGGCCTGCGTGTGTTGTCATTGGGGTGGCGTGCTCTTGTGTTCCTCCGGCGGTGTCACAGTGGGAGAGCCCATGTCTCCGAGTGCTAGAGGAGGCCACTCTAGAGGCTGACCTGCTAGGCAGCGTGCGCACGTGTGTGTCTCCACGAAGGACTGGGGAGGGGGGAGGGGCAGGTGGCTCCGCTCGCGCTGAGTTGGGAAGCGCACAGCGCTCCGCGTCTCTCTCTGCCTCCCTCCGTCCGCCAGGCCGGGTCTGGCTTGCTGGTGTGCCTGCTCTTTTATCTGTCTGTCGGAGCGCTGGCAGGCACAGGAAGGCAGGCCATATACGCACGCATGCTGAGAGCCACCGCAGAGACGGCACTTATTAGGCCTTCATTAGAGGACCAACACTGCAGCTAATTATCCACTCTGGACATTATGTGAAAACTTAGTAGCCACCATTTTAAAACCGGAGCCGATTTTTAGTTGCAATCAGAACAGTCGGAACCAGAATGGTCATTTTAAGGCATTTTCTTGTTATCAGCTTGTTGCTTTGGTTGTCCTCCTCAAAAGTTGAAAATTTTTTAAACTTCATATATTTTGTCTCCAAAAATTTTTTTTTTATCGTCATTTGTTTTTGTCAAATGTATTGGTTGACGTGGTGTAGCAGGAGTCACTTCCCCTTATTTTGGGGGGGGGGGAAGACTGAGCAGCTGTCCACAGAACAGACAGCAAGGTGCCACAGCTTCTCACATTTAGTCAATGCTGCACGCAATCATAGCACTGTCTGCCCGGAAACCGAGGTAGTGCATTGTTTCCTGGGCCGTGTTGCACGGGATAGAGGGTTGTGATTTTTTTTTTTCTCATGAAACCGTTGTAAATTCTAGGGCTTCAATTAATGAACATGTTGTCTTTTTATGTTTATAAAGTAAAAATGTTATGTATTTTATTAGAAGGGTAATCATTAATACCAAACTGACTGGCTCTGCTAGCTACTTTTATATTGCTATGCAGACCTACCCAATTGTAGCACTTGTAAGTTTTTGTTTGCTAAGGCAGACTGCATTCACAGGGCAGCGACTCAGTTTGGAGTCTAAGAAAACTGACATTATATTTAAATGGGTCTTTTTCAATAATAACAGAAATGTAGCTGTAATTAAGTTGCAGTTTGGGTAGTACATTTTTCTTTCATGCTTCTATTGTTGGTTGAATACCTGCCACACTACTTTGCTGTAATGCATGTTAAATTGCATGCTTGTTTACCTGTTTATGTACCATACTACAGCAGTGTTCGTTTACTGTGTCATTCAATTTTACAGTGTTACACATTTACAAGCACCACATTATTATGCTTTTCTGGTGACACAAATTTACTGTGGTCTCCTGTCTGTAGATGGGGATGTCTGGGGCGCCGTTTGGCCAGCAGTACGGCCAGGCTGGGGTGCAGCAGATGGGGGCAGCGGGGGTCAACGCCCAGCAGCACCAGAACAAGACGGCTCTCCCCAACAGCCTGCCGCAATTCTCCAGTGAACTGAAGGGGCCTGGGAGTGTTCCAAACCTGGTAGGTGTCCTCATTGCCTTCTTGAAAACAAATAGTCTGAAATATGTCCTTGCTCCTGATTATTCTATAGGTTAACAAGGGCAAAACCATCATATCAACCTCCTGTTGGGCTTCCTCCATTATTAATATGTCAGATACAATATATGGCCAACGGGAAAAAATAAAAGGTTTTATTCAAGCTTACATTAGCCAAGTTGAAGGAAAACCAAATACAGCCATATTTAACTTGTTACTAAAGCCCCTATGGATAACTTCGGACTTTTTTGTAATGTACTGACATCTTTTGTTAAAAGTAAATGTAGTTACTAAAGTGATTTTAAGCATAGCCGATCTCTGAAAACATCCATATTTGGGTGATCAGATAAGCAGTGAACCTAAACAACGATAGTGTTGAGTGATACATACCACACTGTACATTCTCAACTCTGTTCATATTGATTATTTAATGCAACACTCGTGACTGTAGAAGGTTGACGGAAACAGATTTAAACTTTCCTAATGCAGCAAAAACTCTTATCCGTTGCCTAAGGTAAGTCACACTTAAAATAGTTCCCCTTATCTAATTTTATTTTCTTCCATTTTGCGTTCTGGAGCCGTTCCGCCATCACCGCAGCCTTCAGATTTTTGTGTTTACATGATCGCAGAGAGTTGGGGGGGTTGGGCAACTTCATGAGGCTTGACTTTCACATGCAGGCTGGTCGGTTTACATGCATTTGTCTCTGCAACTTGTCTGTCAAGGTAGCGAGGCTCTTTCAAAGCACAGTGAGTCCTGGACAAATGGCATGCAAATGTCTTCCAGGAAGAGGAAAGAGACTAATGAAGGCAGGAAACAGTCTCTCTACTTTTCAGGTTAAAGGGTCATTTTGGAGATATTGGAGTTCCCTCAGCTTTTCAGTTTTTGTTTTGTTAAAAAAAAAAAAAGTATTTACATGTAGTTTTCTCCCTGTCTCTCCCATGAGTTGTTCCTTATCTTTAACTTTGTTTGTCTTCCTTCTCCCACTCGGTTTATTATTTCACTCATCCACTCCGTTTTCATCTGATTTTGAAATTCTTTTATTGACTATGTATTACAGCTTAGATTTGGTTGAAGTCGGTACTATGACTACAGCTAACAAATATTTCCTTAATAGGTTAATCTCTTTTTTTTATTTTTATTTTTATTTTTTAAGACTATCTGATTATTTTATACTTTAAAATGGCAGCAAAACAATGTAATGTACAAAAGGATATAATAATAAATGCTCATCACTAGTTATCTGAAGTCCAACAGGCATCTTGACATTGCTTGATGTGTTTTACACAGCAGTCTGAAACCTTCCATTTTATAATATGGTACAAAGACATTCACATTTTATTGAAGTTGTAAATGCCACATGATCAATCACTCAACCGATTATTAAGTCACTGAAATTTCATTCAATGTTCTTCTGTTTATTGAATAATCAAATACACCATTTGATAATTCGCACTGCCTCCCACACCCGTAAGACAAACCTATTATGTATTACCTCTCCAGTCTCAGATGCAGCAGCAGGTGGCATCGGTGTCCGCTGGCCCCACAGCCGACCCGGAGAAGCGCAAGCTGATCCAGCAGCAACTGGTTCTGCTGCTACACGCGCACAAGTGCCAGCGGCGGGAGCAGGCCAACGGGGAGGTGCGGGCGTGCACCCTGCCCCACTGCCGCACCATGAAGAACGTCCTTAACCACATGACCCACTGCCAGGCCGGCAAGTCCTGCCAGGGTGAGTGAGGGCACCGCCTCTTTATGCTTTTAATTTATTTTTTTTTATGAAAAAAACTTAGTTTTTTCTTTAACACATTAGTTAAAGAAATATATAGTTTTATTTTGCGTTTTCATGGCACTTCAAGAACCTTGAAGGTTATGCAACTTGGGACAGTAGTTCTCTCAAACTGTGGGTCGGGACCCTCTGAGGGGTGGCGGCGAAGGTGGAGAAATTATTTCTAGATTTATTTTTGGTCAATACATGCCTTTTCAACCACACTTAAATTGGCCCAGTATGGACCTGGAACTAAGACTTCAGGAACAATTTCTTGTCAACAGGTTTATAGTTTCAGGCCAGTATCTTTTACCTGCTGGAGAGGTAGTACTAAATCTCATCTCAGCACGGGCCCTATTGGAGTGCTAAACGTCAAGGATTAGTAAAATGCAACATTTGTGACTATCTGAGGCAATGCTGATATTCTATCACTTGCTTGCTTTCCAGCTGTTGCTAAATGATTTCCAGTGGTCTGTTGCTGGTAATTAAAATGGTGACTAGTCTGCTCGTCAACTTCCAGGGTCTCAAACATTATAAAAAATTTGAGATTTTGTGTAGCAGAACCCGTCTTGTTTTGTGCCTATGGGCTTCAAGTGCCCCATAGACAGAGGAAATCAGCAGACGTAAGTTCTGTTTAAGCCTCCCGTCATGGTGCTTATTCTAAGTGTAAACATTTGAGTGGCTCTTGTCTCTGCCTAGGTGCTTAGAAGCTTTTTTTCACCCCTGGAAGGTCGGTAACCTTTGACCTCAACTAGCTATTATACTAATGTCATAAATAGAGGGCATTTTGCAGCGCTGGATTTGTTTGCAGTGCGTTGTTTCATGTGTATTTAAAGTGGCTTTTGTATAGATGTATGTATAGACACACATTTTCCTATCAGCTGGCTTCAGGCGTTGCTCGGCAACCAAATGTAACATGCTGGGCCACCTTATCAAGCTTGTTTGCTATCCGAGCCTTTGCATTACAAATTGTAAACTCAAGTACAGGAATAAATGTTATTGTGTCCTTTTTTCTCCGAATAATGACTTTGTTTAGTTAAATCTGGTACACTTTAAAGGGGCTGTATCTAGAGATGAAACGGTATGAGAATTTCATATCACGATTATAGTGACCAAAATTATTGCGGTTATCAGTATTATCGCAGTATTATGTAAAATGTGCTGAAAATGTTCAAAAAGTACTGATACACACAAAGAAATAATTTCATTAAAATAATTTCAAGTTTTATATTGAAAACCACAAATAAAATTAGCAGCACAATGAAATTGTTATAAGTGCGGTAATCACACACGCTTTTAACGATAATTAAAATTTGAAATGGCAATACTAACCATCGGGAATTTTACCGTTATTTATCGTGAAACCAGTAACCGCTGTACCTTTCCATGTTAATAATATAACTTTTCTATTGACACATTTCAAAATATGTTAATATTTAATTGTCTGTTTAATTCACAACTCATCACTGCCACTCAATTTCTTTGCCTCTCCTTGCATCCCCCTGGCTTTCTGTCTCTCCTCAGTGGCTCACTGTGCGTCGTCCAGGCAGATAATCTCTCACTGGAAGAACTGCACGCGGCATGACTGTCCTGTCTGCCTGCCTCTTAAGAATGCCAGTGACAAGAGGAACCAGCAGCGTGAGTACCCAGTATAACAGCACTGTTGTCCTGGGGTGGAAATGGGGGTTTTATGTAATGTCCTATTAACAAACAGGGGAGATTATTATAAATTTTTTTAATGATTATTATATATATATATA
>JAOEHI010002991.1:0-11959 GCA_025447815.1 Percopsis transmontana
CGCACGCACGCACGCACGCACGCACGCACGCACGCACGCACCTTTGCATAACAGACAAAGCCAGGTACTGTCTGTGGCTGTAGGGTAAAGTGTTCTAGTGTAGCATCAATTATGTTTTTTTATCAGTGCATGCCCCAGTTGATAAAATAGGCAGAGAGGTCATGAATACATTTTGGTTTATTCTGTATCTCAAAACAACAAAATGTTATCTGTACTTTTAAAGTGTGTTTTTGCTTGTCAAGACAGCCTTTAAGTTGGAGGTATTGTTAGCAAAAGGTAGAGACTATAAGCTCTTCTATTCATTCTTACAAGACCTTGTATCTATACAGTAATAGTCAAGTGATTTTATTCTTCAAATGGAGCTTGTTCTGGCCTTTCTGCTATTTGCCTTCATCTGACCTGTTCAATATTCCAGTGCAGTCAGAATTCCATAACAATATTAATTATATATTTTTTTTTATTATAACAATATGCAATTATTAACATGGTTTAAACCACTGATGTTTGATTCCATTGATGGCAAATGCCTAATTATGAGAGTTTGTATTTTACATAGGCATAACCAACATTGAAAACAATGCATCCAGTCCATCTCTACAGTACATATAAATAATTATAGCTTTTTGGATTATTCAGATAGATATAGGCATACTATTCATTAAATTCCACTATTTGGCCTCTAATATAAGATCATTGTCTATGATAATAAACAGGAAAAGAGTGTATCACAAACTACAGTGTGTATACACTAAAATATGAAAAAGGAAAACAGACTGGTTAGACTCAGCTTACTAGCAACAGAGAAATAACCCTGCAATACTAACTTAGCTGCTGTATCGCCATGACAACTGCCATGTGACTCAGTGCTGGTCATGAGCTGTGAACATCCTCCAAAATATCCCTCTCTCTCTCTCCCTCCCTCCCTCCCTCCCCCCCTCCCTCCCCTTAACAGTTAACCTTGTCACAGAGGTAGGCGGTAGAGCTAGGTAAACCCCCTAGTTTAAAAATCCCTTGTGCAATACCTTGGTCTGGGCAGGTTTACACACACAGCATAAGGTTTGCTTGATTTCAATGTTATCAATTTCCACGGCTTGGTCATGGTCACAGTGACAGAAGGCCTAACTGCTCAAGTGAACCGGTAATCTCAGAATGCCATACTTCATTGTGTTAAACCTCAAGGAAACCCTTATCAAGAAGAAGTCTGTTATCTTATATGACATCATATGAATATCTTATTTATCAGGTGTCACTTAAGTTACGCTATGCAAAAACAAAAAAAACAAAAAACTGTCCAAATAAGTATCACATCCAGTGCTAAATCTGCTCAGCCAATAAAGAAAAAAAACTCATTGGCAGTCTTAGGTTCCTTATTTCATCTATATCCAGAAATAATTATTCTCTTAATATAACCTACCTGAACTATTTTGTTTTTTAAAAAAAACAGGTCAGTTTAGGGGTAAGAACAGACTTTAGAAATAGATCCATGCTGCCCAAGTGCCTATATTATTTTTGGACCACATTTTATCCATTGGTTTTGAGAAATACAAAATATGTGCATTGCTTCATGAGATATGAAAGTCTCTCCCCCACTAAGAACAACAGCAAACTAATCACTCTACATTTGTCTTCATCTGGAGGAAGACTAAGTCACTTAAGATCATTAAAAAAAAAAATCATCATACATCTGGGTTTTCTCATTCTTGCGTTACATAAACCATCTAATTGTAGTGGTAATTTGAAGTGGACTTGACTGACAAAATATGATCTCCTTCTCTGGAACAGTAAAGTGAAAAAAATATCCAATATGTCGCAATTCTCTGGCAATCCCATTGATCAAAGCCTTAATCAATACTATCAATCAATAATAAATAATAAGTAATATTCCAGACAAGTCAGCAATGGCTATTTTGGATAACCTATTTTCACACAAGCACAAGTCAGTGCCAAAATGTTGACCAACATATGCGCAAGAGGCAGGCATAACTTCAAACTGCCCACTGTACGAATCCTCATATATATTACAATAATATCATTTTCTACGATTTTTTTTGTGTCAAGGTGACTGGTCACAATAAGTAAAGCTGGCCATGTTTGCCGGACTGCCAGCTAACACATACCCCTGCTGTTAACTCCTGAAATCTCATAGGACCAGTGAAATCCAAAACAAGACATGAGAAGTTAGTTGTTTGCTATTGGATTTCGTCGTGAGTTACATACCCCATTTTGGTAGAATTGGTTGCTAACTTTAGTCGAAGTGATCCTCTGAGTTGTCTCTGTGGCTTCTGTTTGATCCTCTCCCAGTAAGCTGCTCTGCACAGCGATAATGGCTGTTTGCTTCAGTCCGACATGGCTTTTTGGGCTGCTCTTGGCTACGATAGGGTGTTGGTTCAGCGTTCATGCATGCAAAAACGTGTTGGTGCATGCATGATGTTCAAAAACACTAGCACCGACGTTAGCTAACGTTAACTAAACAACGCCGAGTGTACTATAATGTTCTTGCACAGGCTAACGGCGAGGATTACTTAGCGAACTCGACACGGGATTGACAGCGGACCGCCCTGATGCAAAGAAGCGAGTTCATGAATCTGTAATTTTAATTATATGGCTGGAAATAAGAGATTCGTCGTTAACTACACAGTCAAAACGCAAGGCAACACAGTCGCAACTAACTAGCTTTTCGCTGCTATCTTTGCAATCGACACTGATGGTATGTTGCCTCCAAATAAGACAGCTGTAATATTCAATGATCCCCAGGCAAAAAAACAAAACAAACAAAAAAAAAACACTGATCATTCACTTCGCTAACTCAATGAAAATTAGTCTACTGATTAAAATCCCACAGTCCGTATGGCAATAAATCCAGTCCTACATTATATCAGAGCGTTTATTGCAGCAGTATGCATGAGCAAATACGAGTCGTTTCTGTAACTAACGTTAGGGACATCATGGTTTAGCGAGAGAGCTTCATCTCCATCATCTATTATCAGAGAAATACTTGGTGCATACTCAAGGCAGGTCTGTCGCGCAAGACCACAGCAGTTATACTCACATTTACAGTATAAATTGTGACTGATAAATATGCAAATGCCCTATCTTACTTTTCGTTGACATTATAGCCTACACCCAATCCATGTGTCAAAATACGGTCTTGACGCTCCATCGTACGGCTCTCTTCTCCAGTCTGCAGTGATAGTAGTGTCTTATATTATAAGCTCCCAATCCATTCATTACCTCTGCTCAGTAGAAGCATTAAAAACTGCGACGTCATCACGCTGTCCCCTCGAAATCTGACGTAATTGGCAATTAGGTATTCCATCACTTCCGGTAAAATTCAACAAAAGACCAATAGTGGTTAGGGTTTGAACATTAAAGCAATGCGGCTTTCATTATTAGGTCCCACCCTTTTCGCTTGTTAAGATTTTTTTTTTAATAAAGCAAATTTGTAATTGCCCAAACGCCCAACCACAAATTTTGATATGCCAAAACCAAGGAGGTTCCTTGGCAAAACTAAAAAGCGAGTTTAGGTTTAAATGATTTGCTGCAATGGCAAAAATAAGTATGCTACACAGTTAGTGAAATTTGATTGCCACCTTGTGGACAACTAATGACATGACTTTACTCGTCTCGTAGTGAGAAGTAATATTCATTTATGAAGTAATATTCATTTATATTCATATTTGTGTCTCGTGCTTTTTAACATCGTTTATTAGCCTGTTGTTATTATTAGTTATAGGTCCTGGTATAGTGGTGATAAATAGCTATTCACCCACCAATAGAAAGCGTTCATTTGGATTTCAAATTTTTACCCTTTGTACTTTAGCATTATTTTAAAGTGTTTACATGTTGTTTTACATTGATTTACATTGATTAAAAATAAGACTCTTACTGGTATTTGACATTTTCAGATTCCCACCCCTAGAACTGATAACTGTACCATGACAACTACAACATTAGTTTGTCTTAGATAGCTACTGTAAGGCCAATTTCTACCCTGACACAACCTGTGAGCCTCCCTAACTCCTCCTGTGTCTTGTATTTCCCATGCCGTATCTGTGTCACCCTGATGAGAAAAAGCACGTAGACAGAAATAAACAGGTGTCAGGTTGACATTTTGTCTGAAGCATTTAGAGACAGTCAAGGAATGCAGATTATCATCCCCACACATATATTTGGTTACTTACTGTCTTTCTCTCACATTCTATTCTATGTTCTATTCATTGATTTATAGACTGTGTGACTAGATACTGTGTATCTGTTGTTGTTTCTTTACAGTACAGTTTCTCTATACTGTAAATGTGCATATAACTGCTGTGGTCTTGTGCTATAGACAGTTGTTTTTTCTTTCATTTTTGAGTCCTTCTTATCAGCTTCTTGTAAGACCCTGGGGCTAAAAAGGGGATTTGTTTGACTTTCCTATTAATAACTATGCTGTGATAACTTTCTTAAAAGCACACGACAGACTAGAGACATTTGATACAGGCTAATTATATTTAGATATGGATAGGAAAACACATCTGAGATAGTTTTTTTCCTTAGAACATATATTTCAGTAGTTTGTATTAGACACTGCTTTACACTGAAAATCAATTTTCAGGTCCAGTTTTTCATTAAAATCAAAAGCAAGGGGTCGGTACGTGTAAACAGAAGACATATTAACTACCCTACATGTTGCGAATGCTTCAGATGAAACACAGGAAGCCCAGTTTTCTATTTCCAGATTACGCTGCGCAAGAAACCTCCACAAGTAGCCATGCCCAGAATGTGGTCGACTGAGGAGCGCTGAGTCTCGGCGAGAGCTTTTAGCAAATTCAATGAAGATATTGCAACAATGGATACTTTGTCAGAAGACTTTGTGAGAGCAGATGGGGACACTCAGATGACAGCGTTGCCACATGAAGATATAACTGACCAAGACCCTCGTGACAGCGATGAAGTAGCAGGCCTACAAAACAGGTACTAATGAGTAAATAAGAGTCAATTCATGCAATGTGTGCACGCATTTAGATTTAGATTAGCACCAAGGTAGCTAATCTAATTAAGATTGCATTATAGTTATGGTTATAGTATAGCAAAAAAGTAAATTGTTTTCAATGTGCTGGGGGAAGTATTTTTGTGTGCATGTGCATGTGTGTGTGTGCGCTTTAAAGCTACACTACACACTTTACACTACATAGAATTACCCTTCTTGTTGAAACCAGCATTACAGAAACATTAGTTAGTTTGCATGCTTACTGAGTGGCTTGCATTCTTCTCTACCCCTCCCCCTAGAGCACTCATAAGCTCACATGACCTCCCCCCTGCAGCCACATGCACCTTTGTGCACAGCTGTGTTTCAAAACAACTTTGGGGGCTCTCTAACGCAAGCAAGCCGTGACCAACACCATGCAACTTCAATAACAGTAATGATAGTAGTGAGCACCAGCGCTCCACTGACACTCCCTAACGCCATGCTGCTGTCTGTCATTGTGCCTTCAGTTTACGACGAGCCGTCCATGACGACACTGTCCGTCCTAAGATGCAGTGTTTGATGATGGACCCTTTCTTCTCCATGGTGACGATGCAGGGTGAGGACAGCGGTATCGAGTGGGAGACCTCCCCAAGTCGCTGCACCAGCCCCTGGTCATCTGATGCTGGATATCCCACAGGGGAGTTTAGGTCTCCAGTTACAGTGCGGCCTATGTCAGCAGGGGCAGCTCCAGCAGGAAGGGTTATTATTGTTATGGATGAGAAGCTTATGTCGAGAAGGAATCAAACAAAAGATAGGGCGAGTGGCCGTAAGGGCAGGGCAGACAGAAAAGAAGAACCAATAGAAGAGTGTGATGGAGTCACTGGGAGACCAGAGTTAGTGGAGGTCTCCCTGCCAAACGTAAAAGCAGAGGGACGGGGAGGCAAGGAAGACGTTGCTCGTCCTGTAGAAGATCAAGAGCAACAGTTATTCTGTTTAGTTTCAGAAGGCTCCGAGATCCTCAATATTGTTGTCCCCCCTACGCTGGCTACTGTGGACGAGGAGGAGAGCACCGTGATGGTGGATAACCTGTCCTACCTGGAGATCTCTACCACTAAACACACAGAGGAAACCGAGGAAAAGGATGCTCTCACAGGGTTAGGTGCTCTTCTGAATGCGCAGATAGAGGCCTCACAGCGTATGACTGGGCCGAGTGCGACGGACCCACCGGGAGCTCCTGTGCCAAGGCCTCTGGTCACTGCAAATGTCGACTACTTTGAGAATTTTACTCTGGTTGACGGCCAGGCTCCGGGTAGTCCTGTTGTCATCACAAAGGAACCGGGGGGGTTAGATGCAGAGGAGGCCAGTGCATCTCAAGAAACAGTGGAGCCTGAGCATCCAAAAAATACCAATACACCCGCTGCTGCTGTGCATGATACAACCACAGAAGCCATCGGTGAAGAAGAAATCACCAACCAAAATCTAGATGAAGTATTCTACGGTGGTACAGATAACCGTCCTATCAAAAGAGAAGAACTGACTGAGAGTGTGCACCCGAGGTCTCCTTTAAAAAAGAGTGGTTCTTCTTTGTTTGGAAGCCAAGAAGAAATTCTTATACCCATCTATCTACCCGAAGGCCCATCCAAAATAATTGACCCTATTTTGCTGGAAGAGCCCAAAGCTATGGCCTTTCTTTATACAGACCTGTATGAAGAAGCACTGGGCACCAGGATAAGGGAGGAAGATCAGGGGAGCATGACTTCGGAGAAATCCTTTCACAGTAGGCATTCCGATCGGGAGGACAGGGGATACCTAGAGAAGTATGTTCTAAAGGACGAGACTCCCGTGTTGGAGGTGGAACCAGCTCATTCTGAAGAATGCCAAAAGGAGGGAGTCAGAATATTGTCTGAAGATATGTATCATTTGGGAAATGCTGACTCAAATCCTGAAAAAGGTGATAAGCTTACTGCTGCTGAGGAAATCACCGATTTTTTCAGGTCAAGTGCCAGTTCTTCTCCGTGTGATGTAGAACCCTTCCCACGAGTACTAGAAGAAGAGGATGAAACACAATTAAAGACAATGCACAAAGACAAGCAAAAGAAAAATGTGCCTCAGCCTAGTCCATGCACAGATGCAGAAGATGTGGACGAGGCAATTGATCCATTCAGTGGGTCAGACCACGAATTCTACTCGGAGGAGCCAGGTCAGGAGAGTGCCAGTGAGGTTCCTTCAGCCCTGGACACAGTGAATGCTAACATGTTCACACCGAAGGAAAAGGACAGTAAAACCTTGGTAACGACAAAACCAGTTGCTCCTCCCAGGAGAAAGGCAGCATCCGCTCCTAAGACTTCTCTGGATCTGACGCCTCTGATGCCAGTTGATGGTGCAGAGGAAAAAGAAGATGCTGGAGGAAAGGAACAGAAGGTGGAGGAGAAAGAAACGGCGTCACCAGCCGAGACAGCTGACGAGGAAGATGGCGAGGAGATTAGGCAGGGCTCTTCTGAGGCTGCTCCATGCCAGGAGGCCTTGACTACAGAAGCAGCTGGAGCCCCAGAGACAGAAACTGTAATAGAGAAAGACATCAATGATGATGCTAAACCAACTCTGGCAGGAGCGTTTGAAGTTGTAACACAGAAAGAAGAGATTTGTGAGACAGAAAGTACAAACATACAAACTGAACCAGAAATTACAGATATTAAATTGCATGAATCAGCTGTGAAAAGGGTTAAACTGGAGAGCCAGGAGGATAGTGAGACTACATTAAATATAGAAGATGAAGGCAAATTGCGTCCTGTCCCAGTGCCTAAAGGAGGTGGGCAATGCATCATACTGTAGTTTAGGTGTTTCAAGAAAAACTTTTTTTTTTTAAAGTTTGATTACAATTTGCTTTGAAGTGAAAATCCTATTATGTTTACTTATTCTGGGAGATTTGTCATCAGACAGACTGTATATCCCATTCTTTGTGTATTTATTTAAATAATGCCTTGAGTTGTTCAGTTGTTGTACTCGTTCCAGGTTCATTTGGTTTGTAAAAAAGGCAAGCAGTATGTCGTAATCAAGAGAATCCTACATTATGTGTGTGTGTGTGTGTGTGCACAATATTACAGAATACTCAATAAATTCTGATTCTGATTCTGATTCTGATAAATATAGATGCAAATAAGCACATACATATTCAAAATCCTTGATTTGTCCGTATTCTACAGTACGTGTTTTTATCTCTATATTATCTATGCCAAACACATACTTAAGAAGCCACTGATGTAAATAGATGGCTTATTTTCTTAGCCCTCTAGGGTGGGGGTGACGAAAAAACACTATATAAGACTATTTGGCAACATACAGGTTCCTACCGCTAGATGGTGGTAGATATCAATTTGCCTTACAACCAAAATAAAAGAGAAGAGAGAAAGACCAACTAGTTTAGGTACCGGATAATGTAGCGTCCCTTTTATTTATATCTATGGTCTCCAATATTGTGAAGCCCAAGCCACCTTGGTCTCCAATATTGTGCAGCCCATAGATATCTGAACCTGTGGGTGGAGCGTAGGAAGAATGTTTATACATGCGTGGCTTGCTTTCTACACATGCGCAAAACGAGCGGATGGAAAGACGTATAAAGGTCAGATACTGCTGTAGCGGCTTGGTATCTTGGTATACTGTTCATCTATGCAAAGCTCGAATACGTTTCTTGCGTAAAAACAACATTCCACTTAAACGTGACACACCCTAAGTCACGTCCAGCCAATAACGCTCGCTAAATTTAGTCGCTGGGTTGACAGATCTTGCGGTATCCCCAGTCAATTCTAGTTCTATGTTGGCGGTCTTTCCATTTACGGATGGACTTCTACGTTTAGTAGAGACAGCATGCGATTCCGGACGCACGTAATGGAAGAGGACGACACATTTCCTCGGTATTCTGATGAAGATGAACCTGCCACTTGTGAAAACCTTTCGTTGGAAAACGGCGATGTTGATTTTTTTGATGATCTAGCTGCCCTGCCTGTCGAAGTTTGTGAGAGACGCCCCACGTGTTTAAGATGCCGGTGAGTTAATATAACAAGTAAGAAATACGGTATGTTGTTAGAGGAAACAGAGGTATGATAGATTCCAACAAGACATTGGGCACCTATGAACCTTGCCAATCAGTAAAGACAATAATAACAGTTTCTTACCTTTCTTTACGTGCAGTCGTCCTCAGAAGGTGTGTTTGTGTCCTTTTCTCCCCGTCCATCCCTTGGAGGTCTCCACATGTCTGTACATAGTGCAGCATCCAGCAGAGGTATGTTTTTTTATTTATTAGAACTGGACCACTGAAGCGTATAGCCTTTTGTTTGCCTTTTTTTTTTTTAATAACTCTTATTATTATTTCAGGAGAGTCGAGTGCTACGCACGGTGCCTCTCCTTGCTGCTTGCTTGCCCCCAGAAAAATGCAATGTCTTAGTGGGACGGCGGTTCAATGAAGAAAGGTAAATGTAATTTCTAATAATCCTGACAATACGTCATTTTTGGTTACCACTGAACTAGTATTTTGGTCTTTTTTTAATTCTACTCTTTCCTCGACCAATAGGCACCCATATCTGGCTGCAGTGTGTCGGGATAGCAGAACGTTAATCCTGTACCCAAGCCCAAATGCGCAAAACCTGGAGGACTTGGTGCATAACAAGACGGAGCAGCCAGACCCGGAAGCGGGCACTGGAGGATACAATATCATCATAATAGATGGCACCTGGAGTCAGGCGAAAGACATGTTTCTTCGAAATAGTCTGCTCCACCTGCCTAAACAGGTGTGTATCAACAGAGATAATCCCTTACAACGTATAATTAAATCTACCTTTACATGCTGAAGGTAGATTGTAGTGTTTTTATTTCTCAGTACCCTTTTCCAGTAAAACTGGGTTGTAAAGATGTGTTCCGTCATAGCTGTGGTTTTCTGTAAGGTGGCGTACATTATTACATTATTATTTAGTTACTTTTGGTATTTTGAGGAGTAAATATCCTGCACTAGAGTAAAGGAATTATGGAACTGTGTGTCGGGGTGGTTTGTGCCACATTTCAAGATGTACATTTGTGAACCAGGTGCAGCTCAGCACGTCTTTGTCAAGTCAATACGTGATACGCACACAGCCCACCAACATCTGTCTGTCCACGCTGGAGTGTGCCGCTGTCACGCTGTCACTCCTCGAGGGCAATGACCACATCACCGAGGTAACTGTCTAATACCTTCTTTTTCATAAATGGTATGAACCGTTTTGGTTTGTTCTGTGTGTGTGTGTTGTGTTCAGTCACTTTTACTCCTCACTCCAGGTTTTATTGAGGCCCCTCAGAGCTCTCTGCTCCTTCCAGCTTCAGCACGGTGCACAGGTTCATCACAGCAAGGAACACCTACTGAGGAACGGCCTGTATGACAAACCCATGCCCAAGAACAAACGTAAGATAAAAAGGATGGAGAAACTTGTCACTGACCAAGCCATTTGTCCAAGATGAGAAATGGACTGGTTTTGGAAAAGGCAGACCTCCATCTGGTGGGCAGGTTGCTTCATCAGGGCAAGACTAAGATAATACTTGGACGCTTTTTCAGAACGGAGCAGGTTAACACTGTTCAAACGGATTCCGCAGTTCACCACCTCATGTTTCTGATTGTGGGATGCCCCCACGAAATCCCAGGATCAACGTCGCTGATGTGTTATGACATCAGTCATAAGGTCTATGGTGGCGGCTGTGCAAACGGCACTCAGCTAATGGTCACATCAGGCGCGTGATGAGAATGTGGAGAAGTTCGGAAGGAAAAGTTGTGATGCGAGTGTTTTAAGTAGCTCATCCTGGACCCAACGTATGGCTGCTCAGTTTTATTCTACTCTCAGCAAATCTTTTTACTTTGTTTTGATTTTATTTAGTTTTTTTTAAACCTGTGAAAAAAATGTTTATTAACAACTAATTGTAAGCATTTACATTTACTGCTAAATGCTGTAAATGTATTAATTTAGGTTTCCCTCTGAAGGTGATCAATCAGCTTTGAACATCAGTCATATTTTGTAATATTGACGACACCACCACCACCTCTGATTCAAAACAACAAAGAGTCAACCCTCCCATGTAATGTGCCGGGTGGGGGAACCACAAACATGTCTACAGTGATGGTGTCCAGTTTAGCCTGGACTGAGTTGAAGATATGTCAATAATGGATTTTGTGTCTACAAAGTTCACCAAATTACCTTCAGACAATCCGGAACAAGTCCTTCTATTAGGCATGTGTCATTCCAATAACACTTTTATCTCTAATTGGTCTACATGCATACCATTTAAAATGTACATTTAATGTTGAGAGGTGATAGTTTACCATGACATATTCTGTACATAGAGTGAGGGGATGTGGAAATGTTTTTGATCGAACACTATTTTGACATATGCAGTTATGTAAATGTAGGGGGGGAAGCTCAGGGCAGAAATGTGCATGGTCGGTTAAAGCAAGTTTAGCCCAATGATTCCTCTATGCATAGGCTGCAGTGGAACACTGAGTGATACATTAAAACATGCTGTCACACAATTAGTGGTACTTGTTAAATGTGGGGAGACTTTTCCTGATACCAAATAAAGATCAACAGCATTACCTGTATATGTACAGTCTACAGAGAATGTTCAAATGTTTCACTGTCATGTCTGAGAAATAACCCCATTGTGGTGTTGTACCACAAGGTGGCAGTGTAAACAAAGGCGGCAGTCGTGAAACTCCTTTTTTATTATTAAGTTCTCCGTATTTGACTTTCCATCTTTGTTTTTATTTTAATAATTTGAATTTGTTAGTATCATTATTATTACTAGAAGGGGTATACGTAGAAAATTGGCCTGTGTTAACTAATAGAATACAACGGCGCCGCTGGTGTAGTGGTATCATGCAAGATTCCCATTCTTGCGACCCGGGTTCGATTCCCGGGCGGCGCACACGTTTTATTATAGTTTGTTTTAACTACGCGTACACGAACAACGTAATATAACGCGTTGACATTTTTACTT
>JAOEHI010002991.1:12059-29559 GCA_025447815.1 Percopsis transmontana
AATCAATGGCACTAATATCCCAAATATACATTTGCTAAACTACTGGACATGGACTGCGCATGCGATATATAAGGCTTGCAATGGTGGCGAAATTGGTCTCCGGGGCGGAAATAGTTTTTGTTTTTTTTGCATACCATTTGGTCTGTTGCAATGCCACCCGCCAACATGAGTATTTCACTATATTACAGGCGCTAGTTGGTCTATTATATACGACATTTAAATTATGCTCTTGTTTTTTACGTTATACCTTTAGATACAGTATATGGATTAGACGAAAGTCGTTAGCAGAAGCCGTGCTATAGGTAAAAGATCAATTCTGGCGCGGGAAACAATTTCGTCACGACACCTGCCTCCGCCATCTTTATTGCCTAGTGTCTATTGTTCATACTGGAGTTTGTGACCCTGCAGATCAGTTTTACTGCGCAATAAAATAATTTCACAACGTTACAGGCCTCGACTCGTGGATTTGCTCTCAGGGTTGAATCGCACACTAGGCCACAAGGATTAGCAGAATGGACGACGAACAACCTAAGACTTTGTAAGTGTGTTACCGTTAGCAAAACCCAGCTGCTAGTATTTTACATACCATTTGATGGACGCTTTTGTGGCAGTATAGTAACGTTACACTGGCTATTATCAACGATCTGTCACTGAAATTACTTTCATGTTTGGCACGTTGCTGTCATTACCGTCATGCTAGTTGAAGGCCAAACTTTCCTTCCGGTTTATTGAAATGTATGAGTGTTCGAAGGCTTGAAAGTTAGCCTGCAAATTCGTAGGCTAACGCTAGCCCTCATCGTCCATTTACCCAACAAAGACATAGCATGGTACGTACTGGTACATACTGCCTATGGAAGATTATAACGTTAGTATTATCATCATCGACGGTAGCGATAGGTGCCGTTACCTATAGACTAATTGTCCAGCTAAGAAACAAATGTCGGCAAGTAATCTGACGGTACGATAGCATAGCCCATCTAGTAATGGGGATGATGCCGATACTGTTCAGCTAACCTCGTGGGCAAATTGCACCAAATACAATTGTAATGTGTAAATCCAAATGATATCGTTGCTGCCAGCAGCTTGATGGCTTGTAATTCTGTCGATTTGTATTGGCGTAAAGGTGTTACATTTGTTATCAAAGCGGCACGTGGCAATAGATTGACTAGAGCTATATCAGGTAACGTTAACGCAAGCCGGTTGACAATATCGCTCAGGCCTCAGCCAAATAAGTATAGCACACTGTCAAACTGATGTCTTGAGCACTTCCTCGGCGCCTAAAATATTGTGTAGGCCTTTGTGACGACATCGGTTTGTCATTCATTTACATTTGATCAGTAAGTAAGGAATGTAACGTTACCTGTAGAAGATGTTTGGTTTTTTGTTAGCATTAAGCTAATATAGGCTATTTGTAAATCTCTAACTAAAATCAATTTCTTTATACTAGTCTTTATGTCTTGTTTTCTTTTGCTTCTGTAACATCAGAATATACTCTCAGGGACCATTCGTTTTATTTCAGTTATTTAAACATTTATATCACGTGCTGCTAATATTAATATGCTTAATCTTATTATGCATACAGTTTGTTTTATTATATAATTTTTCTGTATTTGCAGGTATGTGGGGAATCTGTCCAGGGATGTGACAGAGGCCCTCATCGTGGAACTATTTTCCCAGATTGGCCCTTGCAAAAGCTGTAAAATGATAGCAGATGTGAGTTTACTTATCATACTGTGCCTTCTCTACTCCAGTCCAGTGACCAAGACACATGTAGGCACTGCCAGTTTACTGAACAGAATAATTTTTGTATGTAATATCACAATTTTAGGAAATGAATTTGATCTTTGTAAGGCAGGATAGTGGTCTGGGTTTGAGCCCTAGAGTTGACCTACCTACAAGCATCCTTGAGCAAGATGCCTTACCCCTATCTGCTCCATGTAATGGCACCATGTATTCTAAGTTGCGTTGGATAAAAGTGTCTGCTAAATGACCTAATTGTAAGGCTGCCCACTTATTTCCCTAATAACGAAAGACACTGGAAATGCTAACACACTTGTACAACAATTATTCTGACCAATGTGTAACACTAGCAAAATATTCCTGACCAAAGTGAGCTCAGGTTTATAATTTATACAGCAGCCCCTTTAAAGCGCTTCAAACTGTGAAGTCAAGTTTGTGGGATATAATTAGCTTCCCTCACTACGCTGGCCCCAGTATCTTAATATGCACTCTTCTGTTTCCATTAGACGGCAGGTAATGATCCATACTGCTTTGTGGAGTTCTACGACCATAGGCATGCTACTGCCTCTCTTGCAGCCATGAATGGTCGGAAAATTATGGGTAAGGTAAGCTATCATATGTACTGGGTGAGTAGGGTACAACAGGGTGACTGGTTGGGAGGGGGGATCTAAGAGGGTTGACAAAATCTGTGTCATTCTCCATACTAAGCTTCTTTTTATTTTATTTATTTATTTTTATTCACCATGATACGATTCCACATTGTAAACAAGAATACTAGTTGGACTCCCAGTCAGTCAAGCATTGCACAGATTATTGACCTCGAGTATGCATGCTTTTTAGGTTGGAATGAAAAACCTACCTTTTTTTTCCAGAGTTTTGGTAGCACTAACCTAGCACACCTTTTTATCTCACAATTACAATTTCTGTATAAAATAATTAAAATAAAATCATTGTTCTAAGGAGGAGCAACTAAAACAATGGGAGGAAAACATGCACTCTAAATGCAACCCATTAAAGAGTTTAATTTGCCATAATGTAGCTTGTCTATCAAAATGTTTCAGAATTGAAAGTACAGGTAACTTCTTTTTTTGGTGAGGTATGGGCCGATAGTCCACTATTTTGGTGCACAGTTGTTTTTGTATTTTCTTCAATAAATTATGCCTCATGGGTTTTGTTCACAGTAAGGGTAGCCTGTTGGGTAATCTTAAATTTAATTAAAAATAGGTTTTATGTCAAGCATTTTTAATGATCGTCTTCCCTGCCTATGTATTCAACATTTCCAAATGTCTTAAGGAAGTCACTAGAGAGATGTGTTCACATTCTCCTCCTTCATACAAATTTAATGATGGATTTGACAGTGCTGGATTAGTTGACATGATGATGACCTAATTAATGTAACTTGTAATGTGATAATAGACCAATTTTGTATTTGTGGACGCCTCCAGTGTTGGAACTGTTGGGCTTACCATCACTTAATAATGCATGTTTCTGTATGTTTCTTAGATCTACAGTAGGCTACTCAGAATATAAGCAGAGTGTGGCTGAGTATTTGTTATGGTCCACGTTTTTTTTGTTTTGTTTGTTTCTTATGTTAGTGGTATCAGTAGTATTTTTTTAACATGGCCCTGTTATTTAACCATACTGGATGTGAAGTTCTCCCATCTACCTGAAATATTTCCTCTGTCCCCCCCTACATCTTTACTATGTGTTCTTTTTTCAAAATTATTTGCATATAGAATCCAAATAAGACATTTAAGACACATTCAGTTGAAAATATTTTATCCTCAACAGGTAATGAAGGACCATTTGAGGAGTATTACAAGTTCGTAAAATTCACTTGTTTGTAAGTCGCTTGTTATTTGGACCTTACTTCCTAGAGTTTTGCTCAAAAAAAAAATCTTACTTGACTTGAACCTGAAATGTTCATAAATATGAACATGGAATATGCTCTCCAATGTTTTATTTATTCATATTTAAAGCAAAGTATGTACATTTGATAAACTATTAATAAATCAATCAATAGAGGTGGGTTTAAAATCCCCATGGGTTTTTTTTTCTTTTTTTTTTGTTTGTTTTTTTAAAGCAGACCATCTCTATGAAAGATTTTTTTATTTTTTTTATTTAAAATCACAAAGTATAAGAAAAGTAACTGGTGTGTGACAAGTCATCTAATCAGCAAACAAAACACATTCCTTATGCCTTCAGGCAGATTTCTCACTCTTCACTTGTTTCTTGTTGTCCCTTCCTCTCTCAATCTGTCTCTGGTACAGGAGGTCAAGGTCAACTGGGCAACCACCCCGAGCAACCAGAAGAAAGATACCAGCAGTGAGTAGCCATCTGGCAGCAGTTCTCAAAATAATGGCAACACGCAATAGTTAAGGGAATTTGTTTTGGGGTTGGTAGGGAATTTCTTGGCAAATGGGCCAAGAAATCTTTCTACAACTTCTTTGGAGAGGGAATTGATAAATAAAACGCCACTATTTTTAATGTAGGTTATAAGTATTGCTAGGCTTCCTGCTTGTCACCCCATATTTTAAAGGGTTGTGCATTTTGATTTTCTCATGTGGCAATGGCACTGTCCCAGGTTGATTCATACTATCAATATATGCTTTTAAATCCATATCGGATCTTTACTTATTTCATTAATATTAAATTGCTGTGTCATAATTTGGGTCATTCTTTTCTTATACTTGATTTTTTTTTTTTAGGATCTAGCAGCATAAATTGGTCTATGTTCCTAAATATTAAAAGCAATACCAGGTTTGATAGAAAAAGTCTTCGCTTTGTCACATAACGGAAAGTTAAGTAACCATGAATGTACATTGTAAATGTGTTTTTAGATCACTTTCATGTCTTTGTTGGAGATCTAAGTCCGGAAATCACCACAGATGACATAAAGGCTGCTTTTGCGCCTTTCGGGAGGATATCGTAAGCGTCTCCTACTATTATTTTAAGTTAAACCCCATTTGCACAAATGGCACCACTATTGTGTTCTTTATTTGCTAAATGTGCATTCCATTTTTTCACAGTGATGCGCGAGTGGTGAAAGACATGGCCACAGGCAAATCTAAAGGATATGGCTTTGTCTCTTTCTTCAACAAATGGGTTAGTGTTCCCTCAGGCTAATGCAGTGCTAGCATGATCTGGTCTAGCTCAGGGTGTATTGCTACATATGTAAATGGTTTGGTTTAGCTGACTTTGTGACCTTCCTGCATGTGCTCAGGATGCAGAGAATGCCATTCAACAGATGGGAGGACAGTGGTTGGGTGGCAGGCAGATCAGGACTAACTGGGCTACGAGGAAGCCTCCTGCTCCTAAGGCTAACTATGAAAGTGAGTTCACCACATCATGGACGATTGTTTTGCCCCCAGGAGAGCTCCAATAATCATTTGCCACATAACTTCTTTCAGGCAACAGGAAACGCACCCAATTAATCTATTTTAGTCCATAAATGGCCATTGTGTTACGGGTCAGGCTTTTCATATGCTCGACAAAGTCAACATTGACTTGTGTGCTGTTAATTCTGAGGAAAAATTTGAAAACGGACAGTGAATTTTTATTGTGGATTGTGTTTTATTTCTCAAAGCGGCAAATTCTAAGCACCTATCATTTGAAGAGGTTGTAAACCAGTCCAGTCCCACCAACTGCACTGTCTATTGTGGAGGAGTAACAACAGGCCTTACAGGTAACTTCCAAGACTTTTTCTGAAACAATTTTGAAGTAATACTCATGAATGTCATAATTTAGCCTCCCCCTCCCCTTTTTCATTAGAGCAACTTATGAGGGAGACCTTCTCACCCTTTGGGCAAATCATGGAAATCCGTGTTTTCCCAGACAAGGGTTATTCCTTTGTAAGGTATGTGTGTCTGTTTGTTGTGCCTAGTCAAACTTTCAGATCAGGCAGATTTCATACCGTATTGATATCACAAAGGATCTTTTGTAACCCCAACCTGTTGCTTAATTACATTTTAATAAATGTAACTTCTCCACTGTTTGTAGATTTAACTCCCACGAAGGGGCCGCCCACGCAATAGTTTCTGTGAATGGTACATCCATAGAAGGCTATGTAGTGAAGTGTTACTGGGGCAAAGAAACGCCAGATATGGCCAGCCCCATGCAACAGGTACAAATGGCACAGGTATGTTCCTGACGACATCTCGGCTAGGCTCACAAGTCAAGCATGAAAAGCCATGCTTTAGTGGATTTGGGTTGGCTAAACAGTTTCTTGACTCATGATTTCCTGTGGTTGTGGTTCCTCATATGAAATGATGTCTTCTGAGAAAACCTTCTCTTTGCATCCACAGAACAAAGTAGGCTTTTCAGCGCAGCCCTACGGACAGTGGGGTCAGTGGTACGGGAACACCCAGCAGATTGGTCAGTATGTACCTAACGGATGGCAGGTTCCCACATATGGAGTCTATGGTCAGGCTTGGAACCAGCAGGGCTACAAGTAAGTCCTGCGCATTTAGATACTTTCAATTTTCTTTTTGTTATCCAGGACATCATAATTGCATTTAACCTAGTTTGTTGTGTCGTGTTTGAAGTAAAATTCAACTTCCATACCCCAATAAAAGATCACACATAAATTGTGGAGGTGAATAGGCCCCATTTACTTACATTATAACTATCTCATCTACTATTACTATCAGCTCTGCTATTCCACGTGACGGTTTATTGAATGGCACAATCTCCACCTATTTTCTGACTGCATTATCCTTGTCTGCTGGCAGTCAGTTGCATTCTGGAGGCGGCTGGACAGGCGTGGGTGCGGTGGAGCCGGGGCAGGGAGTAAATGGAACGATGCTAGCCAACCAGACTGGCATGGGCACAGCTGGTTACCACACCCACTGATCTCTAATCCCACAGGACCATCCTGTACTGGGGGAACGGAGGAGTAAGATCTGTCCTTTCTTTGCCGCACACCTGATTGATAGGTTTAGGGAGTTGGGTATCATATTTGACCACTCCTTAACCAGCCTATACTCCTATAAAATTTTACTTGGATTGGAGGGAAGGCTTTGTCATCAAAGGTGGAGAACTCCGCTGTGGGATAACAGATTGTGTTTGTGCGTGTATAAACATATGCATTTTAACACACAAGACCATGGTTCAATACTCATGAATCAGAAAGGACTATGCCTTTTTTTATTTTGTCACAAATACTATAAATAGTATAGTATTTCTTGTAGTACAACTTTCTTTGACATTGTATAAAATGAGCTTTGCCTTTTGTGTTTTTGTCTGGATTATTCAAATGATAAATGCAATGACACCATGGAATCGTGTGAAATTTTAGGACTTGGTCATGAAACACGAAAAAATGTAAGTTCATTGCAATTTTTTTTTTCAGTATCAACAAAACCAATTGCAGGGATTACTGCCACAGTTCTTACTTTAAAGGCAGACATATTGCACAAATACTATTACTTTTAGTTACCTTTTCACAAAATTTGATGTTAAGCAAACTCTTGGTCTTTTGAAATATTTTGCATTCCACATCTTACTTTTGGAGTTTCTTTTGGTGGGTTTTTCCTCTGTAAATAAACAATGCCACTTCTACTGTAATGATGCTGTATAAAGAATAAAAACGATTATTGAAGCTAGCTTGCATATTTGATGGAATTGTTGTTATGAATAAAAAAAAAATGCTTTGGCAGTGGAATTGCTCTTCATGTAGATACACATTTGATTCTTCCCAGGGGCTTCAAAGACGAGCAGTCTGTAATGTTGACTTTCTTATGTGCATAAAACTTAAATTTACTTTTTTCCTTTCGTAACGAGATTTAAGTATTCAAACATCTAAGTGTCGCTTTTATAGCCCAATGTAACAGCTGGAAGACATCCAGGGTGGTGATTTATTGAGTTACTTATTAACCAAACATTTTCAGAGAAGGCAGTGCCTACGAATATTTTACGACTATGAAAAGAAAGTCACGTTGATGATGCAATAACATGTTCTTGCTTTGTCCCTGTGTCCCATTAAAATTTGGATTATTTTAAAGTCTAAAGGTGTGTTGTCTTGCTAACATCCGGAAAAAAAGATTTGTCAGAATCCTTCTAAAATGCGTTACTTATACTATAGCGAGTTAGAATAAAATGTTGTTTGAATACTAAGTTTATAAAAGCTTAATTTATTTTACATTTGAACTCCACTTCCCAGGATTCGGTGTTCTGTAGGGGCTGAGTCCTTAATACACGTGACCATAAGGCTAGCCAATTGACAGTGGCGTTACAGGCGCAATGCAGTTGTTGAGATGTAAGGAGGAATGGCGACGGTCGAGAGGAAGAGGAGGCCCGTGTACCACAACTGAATTTGACCATACAGAAGCCGATCATATATATTTGAAGGACATGCGGTATGATCCTGTTAAAGCCAGTGTCTTAAACTGATGATAGATAGAACTATCACCAGTTGATCTATTGTTCTGTTCTAAGTATGACCTCAGAGAAACAACTTTCAACGGTTAAAATACAATTATTTAACCTAGAAACGTGCTTTAGTTTACTTTCTTCTAAGTTCAGCATTCAATGTACCCTTGTTAAATCGACATTCTCATTTTATACGACGAGTAACGACTATCCATCTACGATATCCATATGTAGTATCCCAATGAACAAAGCCCTTTTCTCCTGTTTACTGTACGTTAGTATAAAGGTCTATCCACGGACCATTAATTTTCCACTAAACTGTGCGAAAGATGCCTGAATGGATTCTGAGTTGACGGTGGCCTCTCCGTCCAGGGGGCTTTCCTCAACCCCTGAGGCCGGCCAGCCTAACCTGGCCGCCAGGCATAAGGAGAGCAGAAGGTCCATGCCGACCACTCCTGCCTTCCTCTCCAACCTCGGCAAGGCCACTCTCCGTGGCATTCGCAAGTGTCCTCAGTGCGGCGTTTACAATGGCACCCGTGGGTTGAGCTGCAAGAACAAAGCTTGCGGGGTGGTCCTCAGGGACGGCTCGGCCGGCCGCAGGAGCAGCAAGAAGAGTTCAATAGAGGTGGTGAAGATCGTGATAGACGGTGGGGAGCCAGGGGACGGCGAGGCGGAGGAGGGAGCGGCCGTGGGCGGCTCGGGCGGAGGGGCTCAGGTGTTCTCTGTGTGTCAGAGGGGCAGAGGCGCCACAGCCCCCCAGTTCGGCTTCGTGGAGCTGGTTCCCACGGATACGGCCATAGCCACAGGCGACGGGGCCACGCTGCTCACCAGGATCAATTTGGGCCGCTGCTTCTTGCCGTCCTGCAAACGGGGTCAAAGGTCGAACCAGAGCCGCGCGGCGCTGTCCGCCGTGAGCTCCTCCAAACACGGCACCTCATCCGACAGCCTCTGTGCCCACATCAAGCAAGCTATGGAGTGTCCCAGTCACGCCAGCCCTCTGACCCTGAAGAGCTCCATCCTGGAGGGCCTGCAGGTCTCTGCTCAGGCCAGGGAGGAGCTCTGGAGGCTGGCCACAGAGACCCCGGGGCCCCTTGTGCAGCGTGTCTCCAAAGACACCGTGGTAGTGAAGTGCCACACCGATGCCCATCATCCCCTCGGCCTCCTGCACCTCACGGTAGTGGCCGAGGCGACGCCTGACGTCTCCAAGGGCGAGGGAAAGGGCCGAGAGCAGGCCGTCTTTCACTGTGCCTGCCAGGCCGGCGCCCGGCGGGGTAAACTCTGTGTGGATGGGACCGCTCAGCCCGGGGCGCGGGCGTCCACCACCGCCACCTCTCCTTCCAGCTCGGCCACGCCCGAACCCTGCCTCCACTTCTACGCGTGTGTTTGTGCCTTTGCCAGCGATGACAAACTGGCCACCGATTTTGAGTCTTTCATCAACTACAGCCAAGGTGGTATTGTATACAGGGCTCTCGTTTGTTTTGGTTTTTTAAATTAAATTCCAGCTTTCTCTTGTAGTTCAATACAGGGTGATGTTTATATTTTGTGACTCGTTATCTGTTGTTTCCTGGCAGGGGTACAGCAGAGCACCAAAATCATTTGTGCCCCAGACAAGGCCCTCCCCACGCTGGAAACCGTCCATACCCATCATAAAGTAAAGAGACCTCGTCTGGATGGAGCACTCGGTGGTGAATAGTACAGCAGTAGCATAAAGTCAAATGCTGCCTCGCATTACTAAATAATACAGGATGTCTTTCAGGGTTTGTTTGTACCTGCCCTCTGTATTTCCTATCTATGTGACCACCTCTTTTCTGTTTCCAACCTGTATCCCTTCATTGTCCCCTCACTAGCCCCGTCTGTGCTCTTACCTGCCGGGGCAGGGAGACAGACCAGTGCGAAGAGAACTGGTCTGAGGAAAGCCCCTGGTGCAAGCGGGCTTAAAACCCAAGGTGCTGCCTCTCTCGTTACTGCCCCCCTCTCCCTCTACCTTCTCATCTTTCCATCTGTCTAAATCTGTCTCTGTTGAAGAGCCTTATGACTTCTCAGACATCTGTCAGTGTCAGCCTTTTATTTTTATTCAGTCTATTCTAATCCCACAGCACTAATCCCTGTCCCCTGAATCAGTTAGATAAGGAATGGGGTGTCTGTATTGTTACTTGATGTTACTTCTAATCGGTGTGTGTGTGTGTGTGTGTGTGTGTATGTGTGTGTGTGTGTGTGTGTGTGTGTGTTTGTTTTCAGGGAGTACCCACTTGGTGGATGAGCGTTCGGTGTCCATGGGCTTCCATCAGTGGCTGGCCAGTGTCACAGAGAAGATACACCAGACTATGCACTACCAGTTTGATGGTAAACATCAAGCTCGCGACACAATTAACAAATACAATAAATAAGATTTCATTGTTTCAGAAAAATGTTACAGCTACAGAGTGCAACATTTCTCTTCCAGCATTCCACGCTCCGCGAGGGCTGAGTAATTTATACACCAATTATATTAATAGCTATAAAAGCTATAATGTTTCCACACATTTGGTTTTGGTCGGCTTAATTCTGCATAGGTTAATCTGGCGTATTGCTAACTACATGTTCACAGCAACCAGAAGATGATGATGTGTTTTCAACAGGTAAACCAGAGCCACTGGTGTACCAAATTCCCCAGGATTTCTTCAATGCCCTTCAAAACCGTTTCTCCTTGGGCTCCAAGAAGAGGAGATTACCAAACACCACAACAAGTGTGACAACCACAAAACCATTATGTTATACAAATCTTTTAGATTACCTGTTGAAGTCTTATTTCAGTCTGTCATGTCAAAAGTTATGTATTTGAAAATAATGTATTCCCCACGTATCACTTGGTAAAACAAAAAGTGGTAGTGGTGTATTTATTGGCCTGAGGGGACAGATTGGAGTTAAGATGGGTCCCTGTAACATGTTTATTTCCATGTAATTGGTTGGCTGTCTTCTTTCTTCCCGTGGTTCTCAGCACTTTTCAGAAACAATGGTATATTATTCTCCAAGTACACGTGGCACATCATAAACCTGATGCAAGTCAAACGTATCTTTGACACCCCAGAGGTAATTCCCTTCTCCCTCCCTTTCTATTCCCTTTGCCTAAAACACAGTTCGGTCATTTAAGAGACATCAAAAGAAATCATTGCAGATGACTGCTATTCATTTGTTTAGTTTTTTTAAGCTCACTGTCTTATTCTGCCCTCTAGCTGCCCCTGGAGTTGACTCAGAGTTTTGTGAAGAACATTGATGGCTCTTATTCTCCTTTCAATTGTCCGGAACCTCCTCCTGAACCAGAGCTGATGGAGGGCTACAGGACAGAAAGGCCTCAGGCAATACGACCAATGGAGCTACGCACCTTTCTCAAAGTCGGTGAGTAAATGTGAGAAATTCCCATCATCGTTGTTATTAACGCGGCACTTCTAATCACAGACCCCTTAGTTTTAACAGCAGGCTCCATGTTTGCATGTTGCATGTTCCCATCTAGGAACATGCACAGCAGATCAGAAAGAGCCCACTCCGTTTGTGATGGAGTGGATACCGGACGTTCTTCCACGTTCTCACCTAGGAGAACTCAGTATCTGCTTTGAATTTGGCCACCAGCAGAGTGGTCAGCCAGAATACTGCGAAGGACTGACTGGGAAAGGGGCAGAGAGAGAGAGCGGCAGTCGCACCAAGTCATCAGCAGACCCCAGCCAAACAAATCATACACAGACTATTGAAGTCCTTCAGGTGGTTGGCTAGATTAAAGCAATGAATGGCCACCAGGACAGTTATCCCTATTCTAATATAGAAGGCCCTATTATAGGCTATATCTAAAAAGTATCTCAACATTAGGTTTTAATGTTAGGTAGTTTACAATTTGGTAATTTAGCAAACGCTTATACCCAAAGTGACTTGCAGTGAGTTCAGTTACAAGCAGGTAGATGTTAAGCATCTTGTTCAAGGATGTTAACAGGAAGGCCCGTTCCTAGTGGTCAAACCCATGACCGATACGTTCCCCATTTATGATTGCATTCTGCGTTTGCACTGCATTTCTTGAGATAATTCAACATTTGCTAATATCTTTTAAAAGTATAGATGTATCTGAAAATGATATTATTAGAACTTTTTTTTTTTTTTTGAAAATTCAAATACAATTAGATGAAATTGTCTTTAAATTATTACAACCTAACAAAACAGATTCAGCTTTTACCTAATGCATTTTAGTGCTTTGATTTTGCGTAAAATGTAAAATGTCAATGATATTTATAAAAGTAATATGAACGTTTTATATATAAAAGTGAACTGAATTAAAGAAAATCAAAGACATTTGTTTTTAAAGCATTTTAACAATAATATATGTAATTTTCCTGTAATATGTATAAAAAAAAACATTATCATAGGCTACATTTTAAATTTTTGCCATTTTACATCAGCTACTAGGTTTTTAATTAACAATTACAGCCTATAGAAACTCTGACTCGTTTGGAAAAGAGTACTTTATATACTTATATGTACTTTATATTTTTTTTAATTAAAATTTGTTTCACAGAGTATGTTTATACAATACACAATTCAACCTTACACTGTTCTTACTGGTTTTCTCTAGTAGAAAATGGCTGAGATTGGATTTTTACGTGCTACAACCTCCTTGGTCGCCATTGCTCAAAGTCTAACACCAGGTGGCGGTATAACCACATTTCAATGAAACGACTTGCTGAAGCTAGCCTTTGATTAACGGCATAACAGGAAGGAGATAACCTCATAGTTTATGATGGTTTTCACCATCATCAGGGTAACCCACGGTAAATATGTTTATAATACACAAAGTACATTTTTCAACTTGTTTCCTTCTTTCTATCTGGGTATATAACCACAACTTCTACATCACAGATGCTTCAAAAGCTAACAATATAGGCACTATTAGTGATTTGTGGTTACACGTTAAAACCGGAAAAAATGACTCCCAAATGATATCTGCCACTATAGCAGCAACATTAGCGATGTAACGTTAGGCGTAGCAACTTTGACAACTTCAATCCTCGTTCGTGTTCTGAGACCCAGAGGACATCGCTCTTAATACAGCCTCTGCTAGCCAAACTAACGTTACCACCCGCTTCGCTTTCAACATTTAACGTTATATGTTTATATACTCTGTCAAGTCACAGACATGGAGTTCTCATCAATCCTCTATCTGGGAAGGAACGGCATACACATACTGACAGACTCCATCCATTGCCTGGATGAAGCTTTACCAACCCAAGCATGACAGCAAAAGAGGGAGGGATGATTCCGATAGAAATGGAGAATAATAGAATAGAATATGTCACGAGGCCAGCGGAAAAGTTGGTAGACGATGTAAGTGGGATAGTAATAAAAGACAGAACTGATGAAATCCATAACTTGTTGGATGAAAAACCACCTTTGATCTAATAATTTTCACAGCCACGTCAGGTTGAAGCAACAAATAGTTCACGGCCAACTGCTCTTTATCTCTGCCCTTTCTGTGTGTGTGTGTGTGTGTCGATGACTGATTGATAAAGCTACTGCTGCACGTGAACATCTCTCGTGTCTGTCAGCACCAGGCTAGACACGTGTTTATGTTTGTGAAAAAAATAACATGAAAGTGGCTTTTTATGGCTCTAGGGGGGAGAGTAGAGAATGGTTTGAGCCTGTGAATGTTGTAGGGGGAGGTGCAGAGACAAGCGCAAGCCGCTCAGCACCAAGGTGCAGGAATGTGCTCCCCGAGTTTCAAACCAAAACAACTTTTTTTGTAATGCTGGTATCAGTCACAAGGATAAATCCGGACACATATCAAAGAGTGGCCCTTTAAGGTTCAACAGGTTATCTCACTATAGCCGTAGCAGCATTATATTCATCGACAATAGACCAACACAACCCTGGCACTGTACCTACTCTTACAGTTTGCTCACAAAACCCACCAATAAGTCAGTGTGAGTTTCCAAAACCATAGCCAAATGTAACAGCTTGGTCCTGCTTCCTTGAAGTGCCACACTCAATAGTAGAAACTGAGGTGTAGTGAAATAAACAATCTGGCGCTGATGGGAAAGGTGAGCTTATTTGAAACAGTTAACTAAGAACTTTAGAAACTCAGTGTACTGTATTTGTAAAAGTCAGTCTATTGGTTGTTGAAATTTGAGTTAACATTTGAAACTCCACATGAACCCTCCCGCACCTGAGTGCCTCCGCAGGGGGAAATAGACCTGCCATAATGCGGCCTGTTGGCCAACTGAGAGTGGAGGAGGCAGACTGACAGGAAGTGTCGACGTGGCTGTGGTGACCGCTGACATACCAGGACATCCAACACCTCAACGACCACAATACCAATGCTGGCCCTCCATCCTCCACTGACAGAGAGACACGAACTCACAGCCTGGCAGACGGAAGACCAGACAGGCAAAAGGTCAGACATCACATCTGAGAAGAGAGCCAACAGACCACTTACCCAGTGACCTCTGAACCCTGCCTGTCGATCTTTAAATCAACCAACCAACATCCAATGTCAATACCTCGACATCTCCACTAGGGATGGGCGACATAGGCTTAATTAAGTAGTCAGACAACAGTAGTGAGCCCATAGAGTGAACCAAAATAAATTTGGGGGTTTCTTCCGTTGCTTTACGTCACCAACCAGAACAGTCAACGAGACGCCCAACAGGAAGTAGCCTCCAGTCCGGCTTCCATTCAAATCCGTTCCATTCCGTCCACTCTTCACTGTCTGTGAGATGCCTACATTGCAACGTGTATGTAAACACGTCAATATATCGTCAATATCGCGGAATTGTACCGGTATATCAGTTCCTCCCCCCTCACCCCTCCCCCCCACCCCTCCCCTAGAGTTTCACCTGACTGTGAGAGACTCCACTAGGATCTATATAGATTTATACTAGCACAGTTAAATCTGTCTGCAATGATGGATGAATGCGCAGAGGGGGTCGATTCCCCTTTGTACTGCATCGCTGCCCTGTGCATTAGCTTGTGAACTATGTCACTCATACACAATCAATATTTAAATAGATTTCGGTTGGCTAATACACTCCAGCTTGCTTTTCAAGCCAGTTTGCAGTTGCATTACATCATGTAAATATGACACCCCCCTCCTCTTAGATAAATGCATTATATATATGTTAATGTATTGGCCCCTGGACACTCTCTCTTTCTCTCTCTCTCTCTCTCTCTCTCTCTCTCTCTGTCTTGCTCTCTTCATCTCTATGCCGTCTTCCTGACAACACTCTGATCGGGGCGTTGAGTGGACTCATCGCCACATCTGTCAGTGCAGAGCCATTGCCTGAGGAAACACAGGCCAATTATGGTCATAAATAATAATGGGCCAGAGCATCTGCCACAATGACTGATGAGGCCCTCGCACAGCTCATTTCCATGTCTTTGTATAGCCATCAGCAGATTCACTGCAATGTGTAATGTTCAGTAAATGAGCCTTTCACAGAAAGTTGTACAATCCGTGGCTAGAGCGGAGTCACCGGGAAAGGCGTCAATTAATCCTGGGTGAACACGCGCCGGGCGAGATGCACAGATGTGGGTGGACACATACAGAGGCGCCCAGCTCCGTTGCAGGCAAACGGAGAGGCCCAGTCTGTCCTTCAGGTGTCAATCACTGTGACACGGAGGCAGATTGATTGTGTCTGTGTGGGCAGGTAACAAAGAACCCGGGCCCGACACTCAGACACACACTCAACTGATGGGTGTCAGACACCTGCCTGTCTTGCATAAAAGCCGGCCACTCTCGTACCTGTCCTCCATGTAAACCTAGAGGGAACCAAGTGGAAAAGAGTAGAGTTACTCCCCTGCGCTGGTCCGCGGTCAGTTTTTAATTTCCCAGGCTGGGTGTGCGCGGCGGTAAGTTGATCCCGAATCGGTCGTCCGGGGTCCAGGGGCTCTAAAACAGGACAAAAGGCTGGCCACGTGCTGACGTGTGCCCAGTGAGCTGATAAGACAGCTTGTTAATGGCGTTAGGCTGGATTTCATTATCCCCTCCAGACTGCACTCATTAAATAAACATCCTCCCGTCACATATCTCACCCTGAGAGAAGAGGCACGAGTGGAGGAATATTGAGGCTTGTGTGTGCGTGTCTGTGTGTGTCTGTGTGTGTGTGTGTGAATAGCACAGGATTCTTGACATCTATTGGTATTTCCTGTGTTTGTTGTTGAATCGGGTCCACAGGACACTTTTAGCCAAAGTGACAAGTGTTACAAGGAGCAGGTAGGGGTTAGACGTCTTGCTCAAGGATGCTTACAGATAGGCCAACTCCAGGGCTCAAACCCACGACCTTCCGGCTGGGAGTGGAATACCCAGACCACTAGACTGTCCAGCCCCCAGTTGTTAACCAGTAAATGGAATAGCTTCGCTTCCAAAAACCTGCCCTATAGACTGATTTGCATTACGTACATGGTGGGCCTCATGTATGTAGGCTACATTAGGGAGAACTACAGGAGAACTACAGTAGCTCATATTCTAGAGGTTGACAGCATAATCAGGAAATAGAAATCCTGAATCCACAAATAGTTCCAAGCTATCCCTGCCGACGGAGAATAGCACAACTGGCCGTTGCTATAGGCTGTCCTGGGACCAGCGGGCCTCCTCCCCCCACTCCCACCTGTTTGGGTTTGAGCCTGCCTCCCCCTGACCACCTGAGCCAGCCACGTTCCAACCCATCAGCCCCACAATCCCCCCCCCCCCCCCCCCCCCTGTTTGGCTACTGCATGTACCCTTCCATTTGTGTTTTTGCCTTCACAGCTTTCTTCACCCGCCCCACACCCCACACACACATACACCCCCCCCTCCCCCCGGACTCTGGACTCTTGTGTGGCTCCCTCTTTTCTTCCACTCTCTCCCCGTCTCCTCTGACTAATCTGTGCCATCCTCCCCTCTCCATCCATCAGGGGCGCTCTCGTTGTTTTGATGTCTAGTTAATTCTCGCCTCGTGATTTATCAAATTCTTATTACGGCTCGCTGAAAGCCTCTTTCGTCGCCCTGATGTATGGTGATGATGTTCCCCGTGTGGCTCAGCCGCAAACACACCACTTTCTCTCTCTTTTTGTCTCCTTCCCGGCCTCCTTCCTTTCGCCAATGCTCTCCTATGCTCACGGTTCCTTCCTCTGCTTTACACAGGACTCCCAACACATCCTGGTGGTGCTCTCTCTGTGTGTGTGTGTGTGTGTGTGATCTGTTTCTTGTGACCCGATTATAATGTTCTACTTGAGCGTGCAAATCGTTGGCTAAGGACCTTTACTGAACTGATTCATTACTGAATGTATCACTTGTTTGAGCCAGTCCTGGTCCTGTACACCTGCCAAATGCAGCGGTAGCCATTGTAACGCTCAACAACGGGCGAAGAACTGCCACACAGTTAAGCCCTGGTTGTAT
>JAOEHI010002991.1:34559-39188 GCA_025447815.1 Percopsis transmontana
CAGACAACATCGTGTTAGGATAATGACAGCGGCATGTCAGGTCAAACACACTGCGAAATAGAAGGACCGGTGTGTATACTTCCACTGAACGCGAAGCGAACTGTTCACGCGAGTAGATTACATGCAAAGTCGATGCAAAGACGCGAATAGACGCGAATTCGAACCGGGCGGCGCGAAATTCGCTCAAGTTAGCGCGAATAATTCGCTTGACGCAGTGTTGCGAAAGTCTATCAGCGCTAGTTGTGTCAGCCATGGTTGTTGACAAACGGCGGAAAGATTAGCTATTTCCTTGGAAGCCCCTACTCTTTCCGGTTGAGAAGTGCTTATTCGCGCGAGTAAAAACACATCGTTCAAACTGACGCAAGTAGTTCAGTGGAAACACGCCTTTAGGGTGCAAATGCTTGTCGCTGGCCGAGAGAGGCCATAACTCTTATGAGTTATGGAAGAGACAACCAATGCAAATGTTGACAACACTTGCGAGAGTTAAATCGTCAAAGTTACCTTCAACTTACTCTGCTCTGCCAACCAGGTATGAAAAAGGGTCCGTCTCTTTGCGTGCGTTGTCTGAATGTACCAAATCAAATTGTTGCATGTGCTGTATACTAAATGCGTTTTTGTTCTCCATGTTTGTAAGCGTTTTCTCAATCTGCAAGGGTTTCTTGATGCAACTACGTGTTAGCAAATTGATGCATGTGTGTCTGTAATTGTCTTCATTTGGGAGTGTTGTGGCTTCTCTCGGACGCATGCTAGCCTAAACCCTAAAGCCTAGCCCTAAACCCTAAAGCCTAGCCCTAAACCCTAAAGCCTAGCCCTAAACCCTAAAGCCTAACCCTAAACCCTAAAGCCTAGCCCCTAAACCCTAGCCCCTAAACCCCTAGCCCCTTAGCCCTAACCCTAAAGCCTAGCTCCTAAACCCTAGCCCTAGTCCTAAACCCTAGCCCTAGCCCCTAAACCCTAAAGCCTAGCCCCTAACCCTAAACCCTAGCCCCTAACCCTAAACCCTAGCCCCTAAACCCTAGCCCTAACCCTAAAGCCTAGCTCCAACCCTAAAGCCTAGCTCCTAAACCCTAGTCCTAAACCCTAGCCCTAGCCCTAACCCTAAAGCCTAGCCCCTAAACCCTAGCCCCTAAACCCTAAACCCTAGCCCTAGCCCTAACCCTAAAGCCTAGCCCCTAAACCCTAGCCCTAGCCCTAACCCTAAAGCCTAGCCCCTAAACCCTAGCCCCTAAACCCTAAACCCTAGCCCCTAAACCCTAAAGCCTAGCCCCTAACCCTAAACCCTAACCCTTAACCCTAAAACCAACCCTTCAGTGCCAGTCCATTTTTGCCAACTTTGGAACATGTCAGTGGTGCAGGCCTACTGTACCCTTGGGGTTGAAATGGTACAAATGTGTTTCTTTCTTTTGTTTTAAATCACTTGGTACCCTTTCTGTTAGTCTGTTAACGGTGCACCACCGTGCCTCTGAGGTAGCATGTGATGCCCCCTCCAGGCCTCAATGTGTGTGTGTGTGTGTGCAGCTGCGGAGGGCCAGGGGCTCACCTCTGCCCACCTGACCTACATGGGCAGCCAGGTGGGCGAGGGCATGGCCTACCTGGAGGACCGACACATCGTGCACCGCGACCTGGCCGCCAGGAACATCCTGGTGGGGGACAAACTGGTGTGTAAGGTGGCCGACTTTGGCCTGGCCAGGATCATCAAGGTGAGAGAGAGACATAGAGATGGGGAGATAGACACAGAGAGAGAGAGAGAGAGAGAGACACACAGAGACACAGACACAGAGAGAGAGACACAGAGAGAGAGACACAGACACTGAGAGAGAGACACAGACACAGAGAGAGAGAGAGACAGAGAGAGAGAGAGAGAGAGAGAGAGAGTTGATACTGTATAGCTGTATATATACATTAGCCAGTGAGTTTCCCTTCTGCCCACACAGTGCTGCCAGGCTGCCAGCGGAGGCCTGATGAGTCTCCAGGGTGCAGCCAGCCAGCCAGCAAGACAGGCTTTCCCATTACCTACGCGTTCACCACGTCCCCGTTCAGTCAGGCTCGCCCCCCCCCCCCCCCCCCCCCCCCCACACACACACACACACACCCACACACACACACACACCATAGCTTCTTTCTGCCACATCTTAGGCCATACAGAGCAGCTCACCTGAAAGTAATGGATGCTAACGGCAGCAGGCATGGGGTGGTTGTATGTGTGTGTGTGTTTGTGGGTGGGTGGGGGTCATGCAAATGAGACCTGAGGTTAGCGTGGGAAAATAGTTGCCCGGGACTAGGTGATCCCCTGGGCTGGAGAGCTCGGGGGCTGCGCCTCAGGAGAGGCCTTTGTTTTTAGCCCCCATGTTAAATAACCCCAACTTCAGCGTCCCCTCTGCCCCAAACCAGCACAGTCCAGTCCCTGGTAGACAAGGAAAATAGGGATACATGTGGTTGGTGTAACAAAGGGAGGTGTTTGTGTGTGCATGTGTCGTTTATATGTAGCGTATGTGTACCATGTTTAAAGCTGTTAAAATCCGACCTAATCACTGATCGCCAACTTATAATTTTCCTTTTTCTCTCTCTCTTTTGGGTTACCGATGAATCCCCTTCTCTGTGTCTTTACTCCAAAGCAGGTAAGTCCTTTAAAATCCACAGTTTCTATGCGTTACACCACATAAACTTCAGCTGTACCTCTCACCTTACACACACACACACACACGCACACACCAGCCATTAAAATGGTCACCAATAATGATACCTTAAAACTCACATTGCGGATCGCAAGGCTCTATTTCCCAGCCCTGGCTAGCTGGGCGACAGCCAGTTGAATACCCTTAGCGTTAACGAAGGAGGGAAATAGTTCTTTGTCGCAAGACACGTCCTCATAAATATTTAGGCATGAAACTATAAAAACACGAGTTGTGAAAGTGGGGAAAAAAATTTGCCTCTCCAAACATGTTCAGAGGTGGTGTTGTTGTGGAGCAAAGCAGCTGGGTGGAATTGCCGAGAGCTTGCGTCGGCTCTCTAGATACCCCCTCTCTCTCTCTCGATTATTATTTATCAGCAGTACCTTTCGCTCGGCTCGCCTCTGCTCCGGCCTCTTTATCACTGTTCTAAATAATTTCTACGAATGAGGGGCTTTTTTTGTTGTTGCGAACACACACACGTACCGACGGAGCGCTCAGCTTTCACTCATCAAAGTTTAATCGACGCCCGCGTTTTCGTTTTTCTTCCTTTTTTTTTCTTTCTTCAGAATAAAGCACACTTAAAATAATGTAGATGCAAATTATTTTGCATTATTCATGCCTTCTCCGGGTCCTTGTAGATTTAAACATTTCAGAGGCCACCTTGATTCGAGTAATTACCTAGGCCCCGGCTGCTTCTGTCATGAATAAGGTATTGGGTACAAGCGGGATATGTGCCTGATGAGCTTTTAAAGTGGCTTAACACCGGAACCTGCGTGTCGCATCTCGCGCATGAGCGGACACGCGCCCGCAATCGCTCTCAGGTGGAGCGTTGGGAGGGCTGGCAGGGGCAGTTGAGAGTGACAGCGGAGTGACGTTTGCAAGCATGTTACCCCCCTCTCCAAACCCCATCCCCATCGCACATCTTTATCCATTTCCCAAGCCTGTAGGATCCTGTGAAGTGTTATAGATCTAAGCGGGCCGAACACTTTGGCCGTTAAGCCTGGCAGCTTTTAAAGGATCTTCATGACATGCAGTAAAGAGAGGATCCTGCTGTTTACCTGCGTGCCAGTGAGGATTCCTCTCGGTTAAAATCGGTCTTTGGCGGCCGGCGGGGGGGGGACTTTCTCTGGCGTGTTTGAGCTGGCTTTATTATGAGACACGCCAGGAACACATTGATAGGAGAAGAGCTTTCTAGAAGGAGATATCAGCCACCGATAAGGGAGATATCAACTCAGCCGCAGTGTTAATCCCCATGTCTCACAACGTGAGAAAGAAAATAAGCACCTTTTGCATTAGCTTTCTCGAGCAGGAGTGAGTCGTCTTATCTTGAAAGGGGGCCTTTAATGTCAAGAGCGCTCTCGTCTACCTGTAAATATCGACTGCTCCGAACGCCTGAAACGTGACCTCACCTTCCGTGGAACAGATGAAAAGGAAGAGCGTCCTTAGCAGTATTGATTATCCGATCTCGTCGGAGATGAAAACGATCCTGTGGTACATTTGAACCTTTCATATCCTTCCTGTAACTGGGCGGCAAATGTTTAACAGCGTTACCGGCTGCCAAAAGAGCACATTCGTTCACCCCCTGGATATGATATTATGTTGTTTAATCTGTAACAAAGCGAGGTAATGTTGAAGGCAAAAACGACAAAAGGTCAAAGCGGCTAAATAAGAAGGGAGGTGAAGTGTGTGTGTGTGTGTGTGTGTGTATGTGTGTGGGGGGGGGCAAAGTAGTTGACTCCATGACTCGATCATCTTGGCTACCCCGGCAGAAGATTTAATATTTAAACATTCCAATAATGCGGTGCGCCTCGCCGCGCCGTTCTAAAGCAAAGCAACAATATTTTTCACCTGGGGTAACACAGCGACTCCCCCCCTCCGTCAGTGTGCACAATTTCCCTCTCTGATTGTCTCCGCCAGGCCACCCGCCCACACACACACACACACACACACACACACA
>JAOEHI010002992.1:0-11140 GCA_025447815.1 Percopsis transmontana
GGACACTCCACAGACAGGCTTGGAACTGTGTGTGAACTGTTTCCATTTCTTGCAAGATCTTACAATTAAATTAATTTGCAAAGACCATATATTTCTCTCTGTTCCAGTGTGGTATATTATTACATTTTTCCATAACAATGCCCATCAGGCAGTGGTACCCCCCCCCCCAATCGACTGGTAGTGATCCCCACAAGGTCCACCCGAAAGGGCTCGTTTCCCTGCTGCCCCCAGGAGGTCAGGTTGACCAAGTTGCATGAGACACTGACCACAGCGTCAACGGAGATTTAATCCTCGCTTGCTGAGCAGACAACAGATAAAAAAACTCTGTCGCTGCATTTGTTTTTTTCCAAAGTGTGAATGAGCCGACTAAGAACCAGGACATTACTGGAAGATAGTACATATAATTATTCAAATCTCCATAGACCCATAAATGTTTTAAAATGTGCACATGGCTGATTTAGACTAGGCAATCTGCATTACGAGGTCATACAAAAATAAAATATGGGATTACCTTTTGTAACTTCATGTATTTAGGAGACAAAGATAGCCTTTTAACAAAAAGTTAGTCATACATTTTATACAACAAACTGTATATTTTAGCTTACATTTGAATCTAGCCAGCCTTTCATTCAGAAATTGTCACATGTACAACCTTAAATGTTAGTCCGCATTCACAAATTCATATATTACACTTTTTTTAGCCTGATCTATAAAAGGAGTACCTTGTCTCCAACTCTATTATAGGGATGTCTGTGACTCATCCCCAGGCAAAATAGTAATAAGGCAACACATTTAAACAGCCTAACCTCCTACCAACATAATAGGAGCCGTTTTGTCCATCAACATGGGGCCTTTCATCCGACAGTATTATTCCATTCTATTTTCCTACCATAAAATAAGTAGTCCATCGAGCTAAGAGTAAAGCCCCGAACAACATCGTGTAGCTGAAGAGAACAAATTTCATAATTTCTTTGAATGTCCGAAGAAAGCGGATGAACAAAGGCTCCACATCCAAAGGCACGCGAGTCTTCTGCCCCAGATCGGTCTGCTGAGTCAAGTGTCCAAAATTTTCTCCTTTTCCCATTGCTCTGAAGGTAAATAGAGAGACTTTTAGTAGGACTTGTTGCGTAATTTTAGATCAAATCAAAAGGCCTACTTTGACTACAAGAAAAATGCACAAATACATGTATTTACCTATAAAATTCACATACAGTTCTATAGCTCTTCCAGCACTGGCTCTTAAAGTGTAATGGTCAGACTTGTATAAACCCATGCCAAGGCAGTGTATCAGAGGACCATTTTTAATAATGTATTAGTATTGATTTTCACTCCATTGGTCTAATAATATAATGTGAGCTTACATACACTTTCACAGTTCGCACCATAGAGTAAATATAGTAAACTATCACAAGTTGTTCTAATGAAAAATTTCCTAAGAAGTATCTTTTAAAACAGCTTTCACAAAACAAAGAAACTATTAAAAACACATTTCTAATTGTAATGTGCTGTAAAAATACAAAAGGAAATGTGTCTTATTTACATATGTACTGAAGATGAAAAATAGATGAAGACAGTGAAGAAGTGCTGGGAAGTAAAATATGTTTGAACAAATTTGATCTCAAACATTATGCATACTTTAACAGTTTAACAAATACAAACATTTGCTGCATACTAATATATATAGCATACCAAGCCACAAATTTCATATTGTAGGACAGTCTGTTTAAACATTATTTGTGTATGTACATTTTAAAGAGGCCCAACAGATAATCTTTGAAGCGTAAGATATACATAAATAACTAGCCTGTGTTATTTTTCTTTAAATGCCTTCGACAGTAACCAAAATAAAAACAACCTTACCTTTTGATATTTGGTACAGCAGCTTATTAGTAAATAGGCTATGGTGCCTCCAGCCCAGAAGTACAAGTTGGTGGGTGGTGTGTGGCTTTGCCTCGTTCAGGTCCTTATGGCAGAGGCGGCGCTACAAGCAATTAAACTGATTGCAAGTCTGATACCCTTGGGATTTTCCTAATGGAGCGTTAAGCCATACGGTGCAGCTGCTCCCCAAAAAGAGATCTAAACAGCGTGATTACATCAAACAAAATAATACAAACAAATACTATCCAGCGATATCCTTTTGCGTTAAGAAAAAAAGCAATACTAACGCAAGCAATACTAACCAAAGAACAAAACAGTGTCTATAAAACAAAATGTGGAACTTGAACTAACTGAAACCTCTGCCAGCTGTCAGTGTGTTGCGCTGTCTCAGGACCACCTGTGTTCACAGTGTAAGGCACGGACAGGCTATCGATGGAAAAAAGATCAAACTCCCTCTTCCAGTGCAGTTATCGTCTACCGGAACATGGAGCAAATGGCTTCCTAATTCAATCAGCGTCGTGCACGCACAAATCACGGGCTGCTGTGGGGTAGGATCTCCAGACAGCAGAGGGCCATTATCGGCTGATCACGAGGCCTGTTACTGAGCTAATTGCTCCTTCTGAGAGCTGGACTGCTGCAGATGGACACACTGCCATCCCTTCTTTTCTTCTCCTTACCCTGATCACAGCTATTGTACATTAGAATCAATGGTCCATGGTTATACCCAGTAATCCAATATAATGCAACACTACCAGGTACTAGAATAAGGCTTTTTTTTGTCCCCAAATTTATTTACACATTTAATTTTTTAAACAGCCTAAGAAAAAGCATATATTGTTTAACAAAAAAGTAATAGAGAATCGACTGTAATAATAATTACACTAAAAGCAAATCAACAGCATTTAACTTGCATTATACATAGTCATATATTAATTTTTACAAACATGCCAAAGTTTGTGTTTCTCTCCTACATATGTACATACTGTAGATACAATCACCATAACAGAGCATTGACCTAAACCGATGACCATGTACAGTAGGACTAGATCCAGAGGACAATGAGATATACAGGAGCTTAAAGCCCAGCATGTGTTATATTGTAATAAAGGATTAGGAATTTAAAGAGCCTAGCCTTGTTTTGCCATTGCAGACATCAATCGAACACCTGCACAACACCGATACGGACATGGAAACAGCTTGCCAGGTGTTTTGGCAGGCATGCGTTTGATGTGCCCAGGTGTGCTAGTCCAGTAGCCCCTGTAACTGAGGATGACTCAGGGGTTCTGACATTCAGGACGGTCCATGAGGGATTTGATCCAGCTGGTGCCGTTAATGAGTTTAGTGGTGGCTATAATGTATTCCATGCCACTGTCTTCCATTTGAGAGAGGAAACGCAGAGCAGCTATTTCTGCATACGTTACCCCTCCGAGAAAGAACACCAGGGTAGTCCTATTCTCCCCCTGTTGGCCTGTAAGAGAAAGAGAGCACATGGTCAGTGTGCATTCAAATTAACGCATTTAATTAATCAGTGAATTTATTAATCAGTGAATTATGAGTTACAAAATAAATGTAGCTTGGCATGAAAACTCCATAGAGTATATATTCTCATATTTGACAGGGTAAATCATTCAAATTTGTGCCGTCAATAAGAACCAACAAAAAAAAGTAATCTATTTAAGCACCACATTTAGATACCTGAAAGTCACCCTTCCCTGGATATAGTCCTCAATTATCACCTTATAAAAACTAATATAGGGAAGGCATGCTGAAACAAGTCAATTTTCTAACACCCTAATTCACATTTTCAATTAGCACATTTCATAGTGAGAATATAATACATTTACATCAGTAAAACACTTACAGGTGCAGTAGGGAATGAGAAACCACTGAAAAGTCTTTATATTGCTGGTCACTGACACATATATAGTACTCTTTACACATCCTTTTCTTTAGTAAAAACAATCACCATCAGACACCCAGTCTGTAGCCTTGTCCTATTGTCAGTTTAGTGCAATAAATCTACGCTTTTTTTACAGAAGAGGGACAAAGCAATGTCTTATCTACAAGCAACACATGTGAGTTGATTTACTTTTATTCCTTTTGGCTCCATTTACTAAAATGTACATCAAACCACAGCCGCACTTTCTACCCATTCTTACGTTTCTTATGAAGCCCAGCAGGGAGTTGCTGCCTCTCCTCAAAATGTGGACCAGGCAGCATCTTCAGAACCTCCTCTATGCTGCGCCAACCGGGTCTGGCCAAGACCTGGGTGAGTCTAATACTCAGGGGAGCATAGCCACTATATACATAGGAAATGTCATTGGGGTTCTGGGGAGGGCAAAACACAATTGAAACGTCAACTGCCAATTCTCTTTCAGCAGCATATAAATGTTGTCAGTGTATTCATGTCAAAGGAGTTACCTGTTCATTGGCATCCTCCATCCACAATTTCAGGGTCTTCCTAATGGTGGGGTAGTTGTTCCTAGAGCTTGTCTGTAGCTTTAAAAGACCCGTTTTCTCCAGGTTGTTCAGTGTCAACATGTGTTCATATCCATAGGTCTTACATAAACAAATAATGGCCGTTAGAAAGCAGCTGCACCACTGGATAGTCTCAAACATTTATTCAATTAAGTTCCTCAGCCAAGGAAACTGCTTTAACTGTACCTGCAGGATTTCTCTCTTGTAGTAGTCTAAAACCTTCTGCTTGAGGCCATGGTTGCAGACAGATTGCATACACACCAGACGCAGGATCTTAATTAGAGGATCTTTCTGGGCTATGCAGTCTTCTATGTATGTATTCACCTGGATAATAAAGAAAAACAGCATTTGAGCCATCTCCAGAAAATTTAAATTTTTAAAAAAGCTGTTATTGCTAATGTAGGAATACTGTAAACAGTAGTTGGAGATTTTACTGATTTGATCTATTATACATGTATGCAATGATTATTTTGTTTGTTCAAAATGGTTACAAATGTGCTTAGGCTAAAAGATAAAAAAGGATGGGTACCTTGTCTGTGTCAACTCCAGTCATAAACTCCTGCTCCACTGTCAGGTTATCAAAGAAGGCTTCTGAGGCTGAGATACAATGATTTGATACCATTATAACATGATTTTTTAAAAGCATTTAACAAAAAGGTAATCACTGTTGTGCCAATTAATAGCCTTTAGGTTAGATACAGTATGCCTCTGTGTTAATGAGGTAGTATGTTGGTGTGTTCTGAGAAGGGGCATCCATATGTACTTTAGTCTAGCTAACATGCAGCTAGCTAACACCATAGCTGTGTTTGAAATCGTTCCATATTTGCTATATAGTGCACTAAACCAAAGTGTCTAATTGTAGAATTTGTACACTACATAGTGCACTCAAAAAACAGATATCGGATAACGGATATCTATACCACAATGCACGACTTCGCTTAGAGGATAGAGAATGAGTGAACAAGAGAACATTTTCAAATACAGCTCTAGAAATCCCTTCAGTTTTCATGTGCCATCATACAAGTTAAAAGTATGGGATTGAATGAATCACAGGCACCTGAACCCATTAGTCCTCAATGTTCTGTGCCCCGAGTGGCCAGATAATCCACTATACTCCTTAAGTGTCTTTATATTTATATGTCCTCAAACTGGACACTGCTTTACCTTTGTGGGGTTTCCAATATTTCAAGCCAACCTCATCTAAATATCATGACATGCAAAGAAGCTGCAACAGCCTACATGACTGCTGCATGCACATCATGTGTGAAACAGACCGCAAGTAGATCATCTATATGCAATATTATTCCTGTGTGCTGTTTGGTTTTATTGCGTTTGGACTCTCTATTGTAGTGATCAACCACCAGGTTGAAACAAACAGATTTTGGGGTGAGCACTGTGGCCCTGTAATTATATTCTAGGAAGCATAGAATGGATATGAATAAGAAAGGGCTGTTGACGCACTAGTGATGTCCTTGATAAGCTCCGCTATAGAGGTGTGGTTAGCCAGCGAGCTCCGGGCTGCCTGCATGTGAGGCAGCTGGGACACAAACTGCTTTATCTCTCCCACCGTTTTAGCATTGTGGCGCTCCTGGAAAACAAGACAAATGTCAATTAATTTGTCACACATTTAGTCAAAATAGAACACGGCACCTTAGACAATAAGCATTAGGCCTACTGTGGAACATGTCTGAGCAAGCAAAACACAATTAGAAAATGTCAACACCTAATCTGGGAAACAGAGGCCCCTTTTCCGGGTCTTTTAAACTACAACAGATTTGCATAAGACCCGATCCATGACTGCTATAAAAGACAAATCATATTTTGACAAAGCAACAGACATCATTTTTAACACAAAATGTTTGTAGAGGTTACGGAAAATCTTCCTGCATCAAATGTGCTTACCAACCGCAGAACAATTCACTACAAGTTATAATCAATACAGACAATATAGCCATTTCTATATTGTCCCCTGGCTTGAGCTTGAAAAATAGCTGGGACTGTATCCCACCTCTTGCTGAGACATGTATTCTAGTGTGACATACTGCAATCAATCAAACCTCAAAAGCAGCGGAAATTATTTTGGCCTTTTTGCTGAGCGCCGCTCCGACAGCGTTGAAATTCTTGTCCCGGATCTCCGCGTACAATTCCTCCGCCGAGTTCAGCTGCAACTTCTTAGGCTCTGTAGGCAAATCTTTCCCCCCCTCACCTTGCTTCTTCTGAGCAAATTTCTCCGGAGGCAATTTGACATAACCTGTTTTCAATCAAATATGCATTGAATTGACGTAGCAGTTGAAAGACCGTCTAGTAAAAACCACGGGATTAATCCTGACCATTAGTGATCCCATAGATCTCATCGATGAGGCCCTCGTAAGTGAGCTGCGTGGCCAGAGGGGTGAGCAGGTCTACATTTCGGTCGAGCAGCAGCAGTGTATCAAACACTGGCAGGATTTGATTCTGGCTGCCTGCAAACTCCCTTTTCATCCTCAGCATCATATTGGCCACATGCTGCAAACAGGCAGTTTGCAAATATTCACACACTACGGCTATGTGGTTATTATTGTATGGTTTCAATGGAAGCCTGGTGGACATGGTAGATAACATGTACAATTATTCCAGCTGCTCCATACTCACCCGTGCACACTCTCCCTTGCCATAAATCTGCGGTATAGTGCCATACAGTGCCTGCAAGGTCATCAGGCCTTTGGCAGTGTGGTAGAGGCTTGTTTGGTCATTTTCCAAGTAGCATTCCTATAGAAAGCCACAAGTCAACACGCAATATCTTCAGTATTGGTCTGCTGTGTTGTCAACAGTGCATTATATTAGTTCTAACAGAATTACCAGTCTTATTTTTGATACGGAGAATGTAAGCCTTAATCCTGACTCTTGAATTTAAAACTCCTTGCTTTAGTGGGGCAGCATAGCGGTAGATTTGCGTTGCTATGGAGACGATGAACCCACCCTGAAAGCACTCTCAGATTCCATGGACAGCAGATCTCCATCATAGGGAATGAGGTCCAAGATATACTCGTCAATGTTGGAGAAAGAGCCCAAAACACCCTGCTCCTTGAGACGCTGCTCACAAAGCATGCTCCGCCGGGGAACAAACAGGATATGGAATTCACGAGTTGAATGCGTCTTCTCCTCGCTAAAGGTGCATAGTTCAAGACAACAGTGTTAATAATTATAACTTCATTTAACTTCATTAATAAGCACTTTTCAAAAAGAGGCTACGAAAGTAATCATGGATTACAGTTTGAAGAAAAAATAAAAGATAAATATAAAAAACAAATAAAACATTATAGCACAATGAAACACCAAGTGTGTCTAGCAGATAAAATCTGATTCAATGTAGTAATATTTCATTTTGAAATTGGAGCAGATATTTAAACAAACCTAAAGACGTTCTCAGCAATGATGTCCATAAGCTCCAGTCTGGGGCGGACAAAGAAAATTATATTTTTAACATCGGCAGCTGGAAGTCGCCCCCCCTTGAGTGTGAACATCTTTTCCACTTCATGTTCCTGAAAGACATGGTTATTGTTCACTCATTAGCTAAACTATATGTTGGAACAGTCGCATCTGTGAAAGAGGAGGCTAGTATTTACCTTCAACAAGGAATACTGTGCAATCAGTCCAAAGGGTCCTGTCAGATACTCATCCCAAACTATGGCCTAAAGAGCAATGGACAGTTATATTAAGTTAAGATATTTCACAAGCAGAAACGTAACCAATATTTGTATACAATAACATGTGTGTGTTAATCTATTGCCTGTCTATCAATTAGTTCGAATATATGTTCTCATACAGCCCAGGCTCATGACAGTAGACTACTATTGCCAGATCAAGCGGGCCTAAGCGCTTTTCAACCACGATTTGCAATTTATGTAATGCTGAATACCTTGCTTCCTGCACATTTGTCCAAAAATTCTCGAAGGTCTTTTCGTGCTGCCTCTCTCAAAATGTTTAAATTTACTCTTCCGTATGATAAGTGTGCAGCCATTTTTACAAGAACAGCAGCAGCAGTCAGGTGACTTCGGGTAGCTGGGGCAAGCACGTGATCGAAAGAAAATACATAAACAACATTGACCTCACATTTATATCATTGATCATAACACTACACTTACCAGACTGGTGCATTGTAATGCCATTTCATTATAATGCTTAATATGAGAAATGCATAATAACGCAATGTTCTTACCAAGAAGAAATGCACGCATAAGAGGCTGATTGTGTTTTGGGTGTGATGCATACTCATTCCAGTAGATGGCGGAATGCCTTTACAATAGAAATGAGTGGACCAATACATGGACTACTACGTGGACTAATACACCAGAGCAAGGCCAAGACTTCAGGCTAAATCTATGGGTTATATTTTACAAATATAGAAAAATATCGTTTTTTTCTTGGTTTATGTATGCAGTAATATCTTACTCTACAGTGTGCTTTATTAGATTATGCAATCTTTTATTCAAAAATTTTAAGAATTAATCGAACACGCACTATGCTGCTGCTTGTAACAGACAAGTGATAATCTGGATATTGGTAGAACACGTGAGGAAAATGTGTTGGTGGTGAGACAGCGAGTAATCAGGCACATAAATAGGGCGTTACTTCAGAATGTAACTGCCACAAAACGCCTTGACACAAGACAATGGGAGCAGGTGATAAGTGTCCACTTGAGCATCAATAGTATCACTGTGGATGCAGGGGTTTCCTTCCCCGGCTGCCAAGGGCTTGCCATTCTCCACGGAGGAGAGGACGATATTCCACACAGAAATGAGCCTCTAGCGACAGTGCTGAAGTACGCTACACGAGTACTCCTTTAAGCAAAACCAGGTTTGGTGACTGGCACCATGCGCATTGACTGACTTTGCGCTTGGATCTAAGCGCTGCACAGAAAATTAGACCGCATCATTCCCTGACAGCTTCCCGAGAGAGAGGGCTGGATTTTCAGGTAAGAAAGCCTTTATCCGAATAATTTCTGAGGTATATAAGCGTTACACCCCGGACATAAACCATTGTTGCATTTGGTCAGTTGCTCAATGAATAATAATTTCGAATGTACGAATTGAATGAATTCGTCATTCAGAAGAGCTGGGACTAGAATAATCACACAGCAGGCTGCTATGAAATGCTTTCTCAGCCTGTAGTTGGTCCTCGTGTGATGGAACATATTTCCATAGCATTTTATAGGCTCCGTTTCATATATATATATATATATATATAAAAAAAAGGTTTCTAATAACCACTTAAAACTGCAAGATTGCTGATCTGCAAATCTGTACCCAGTTAATATATGAAGTGATAATAATGCAAATTAACACATACAATATATATACTAATTATTATACTGTATATAAAATAACAAAAGCAAAAATCATTGATCTGTAATACACATATTGTAATCCATGCCTTTTAATGCATGTTGCAATTCATGTCTATAGCATGCTTAAATTATGATTATATTTCATTAAAAGCATTTTTTTAATGAATGGTGATGACAAAATAACTTGTGTTATACAAGCCTCTGTTCTCACACTTCCCAAACATCAGTAAAATGGGACTGTGGCTTATTGCGCTTCCACTACAAGAGTGCGTTCCTGTTGCAGTTCTGTAGTAAGACAACAGACCTAGCAAGTCATTTGGGAAATTCTGTGGTTGCAGTCCCTGGGCGTTGCTGCAGGATTTTAGAATAACACGCTGGGGCTCGGTGTGCCTGCAGAGCAGGAGGAAATTACTGAGGATATTTGGTACTTCAGACATTTTTTGGTCTTTCTGGGCAGGGCAGTCAAACTCCACCAGTGCCACAGGACCCACTCAGCTCCTTGTGAGGAACAATATCTCACCCTGCATCCAGGGTCTATAGTGCATTATAAACAGAGGCTAAGGCCCATTTCTGGCTAAGCCAACGCACTGTCAATCCTAGTATACGGGGAGGGCTGGGAGAATACAGGGTAGGAATCTTTCCCCATACTTCGTCCATCTCCCAACTGCTCACACAGACCTGAAGCGTGGGGATTAAATGGGGGAGGGGAATGTAGACTGAATGAATAGTTTCAGATCTTTGCAGCTGCCTCCCCTCACATGAGCTACCACCATGGAGTGGACGACAGACCTGTGCTGCTACCTCTCTTTCTCTATCTGAGTTGATCTCTTTACGTCGTATTCTCTCTCTCTTCTCTCCTCTTGGAAGAAAAAGAGATAAAATGGGAAGAAAGAGGCTTGGTCACTCACATCACACGAAGGAAGAGAAATGAGGAAAAGGGGGAAAAAAGGAATAGATGGACATTTAGGGAAGGGGTGGAAAAAAGAGATGGTGGGATGAAGTAAGAGGTTTGCAGGCTAACTGCATAATTTAAGCTTAAGCATACAAGGCAGATGTACCTCGAATCCTCGTTACTTTGGCTTGTTTTCACTTCCTCCCTCAAACCATGCTGTCCACTGGGAACGGCTCTCTGATTTTCTTTTAAAAATTGATACTATTTCTAGCATTCGTTGGAATCAATCAAACATATGCATCAATTCTGACTCATCGCAACCATATTTCTGGAGGCTACAGTTAGATAGGTCGAGCTACTGCACTTAATGGAATGGCTTTATATTCAGGAGCTCTGTAAGTTGGCAATGATGCGCCCCTTGTATGTACACATGCTGGTAGACTCACATGCACAAGCACACACATACGGTACACGCACACGCCCGAGCACGGACGCACACACACACACACACACACACACACACACACACACACACACACACACACACACACACACACACACACACA
>JAOEHI010002994.1:0-11138 GCA_025447815.1 Percopsis transmontana
TGTGTGTGTGTGTGTGTGTGTGTGTGTGTGTGTGTGTGTGTGTGTGTGTGTGTGTGTGTGTGTTTGTGTGTGCGTTTGTGTGTGCAAGCTGTGTGCCTGGGGACCGAGTTCCCCTCCTGGAGTTTAGGATTAGAGCCAAGATGAGTCTGACTGATCACCGTGAAACAGCTCTCTATGTTTGTCTGTGCGTGTGTGTCTGTGTGTGTGTATACAGCACTGTATAAGCAGTATGGTGTGTAAGAGGGGTTATCATCTGTATACTTGTGTGGGTCTTTAGTATGTGCATGCTGGTGACTTATTTGTCATACATAATTCTGGGTGTGTTTAAGAAGACAGTAATCCATCTCTTTATTGCGCGTGTGTGCGTGTGCGTGTGTGTGTGAAACCTTGAAAGAGCAGTAGGTCTGACAAATGGCAGAAGATTAGTTGAACATGAGAGGTGAGCAGTTCGTTTCCATTCCTCCTTAAAGCTCCTCTTAACCTCGCTAGATCAGGCAGTACTTCCCTTCTGAGTGGAAGGCTCATCCAAAGCCATGCCAAGAGAGTACTGGGGACATCACCAGCATTGATAGTATTTGGTCGCATTCTCATGTTTTCAGGTGAGGGAGGGGTTGCTCGTGTCCTCGTGTTCAAAACCAAAACAGTATTGTTTCTCTAACGGCCGCAAAATAATCTCCGATTGCCCCTTTAATGATTGATTTCGTAAAATTTTTAATCTGGACTGGATTATTTTATCGAGGAAGGTAAATTCAGGGGTTTAGCAGAAGTTAAGAAATAATGCTTTAACTAACCTTATTACCTGAAATAAAATATCATATTCATTCACTTTGAGTGGCATGAGTTGTGAGCCAGGCCTTCTGTGATCGTTGAATTGATTGAGTAAATACAACAGTTAAGAGTAACAGAGTTAAGATGACAAACGGCATATTAGGTATTAGTTAGTTATGATTCATTACAAATAATATTTTACATTGTGGATTAAACTTTTTCCGTCTTTTTTGGCGCGTTGCTTAATCAAAAAGATTGTTCTATTGTTCAGGCCAAGTGACCCAACTATTCTCTTGCAACATACTGTATGTAACCTAGCTAGGTTTCTCCTCTCTATCAATCTCTGTTCTATATTCATTTTCCTCACTCATTCATTGTGGCACATACTGTCCTCGACAGCGCAACGCGTAACTATGGCAACACAAACGTTCTAGAGGCTTTAAATCATTACTCACAATGAGGCTGAAATAATCGACGGACACAAAGAGCATTCAGTAATCACGCGTGTGCATGCCTGTGTGTGTCTCTCTGTGTGGATGCAACAGCTAACACATTTCTGCATAACTAAGTGGCACAGCAAGGTGACTACCGCACAATAATCCTCTCTGAATGATCCCGTCTCTACACATATTGGAAGGATGTTACTCTCAGTACATTTGTGTTCTCTGTGTGCATATGAGGTTTGAGGTTTGTGTCCATACCTTAATCTATCACTATTGTTTTAATGTATGTATACACACAGTTTGTGTGTGTGTATGTGTGTGTGTGGAAGAATTCTTCGTATGAAAGCATGCATGGCCGATACCAAAACACCCTCACCCATTTACACATAAAGGTGTGACATCACGAGGGATGCACATGGAGAGCTTTTTCCACTCGAGACCGAAATAGACGATGACGTCTATTTCTCTCCCGTCTCGCTCGCCCTCTTTAAACACCCTCTCCTTCCTTGGTCTCCGCCTGTTTTCGTGTCCCGTTTCTTGGTGCAGACATTTATGACTTGCAAAATAATAATTTCTCCTCTTTTTTAGTTTACCCTTCCGCGGTGTCTCTCACCTTTCTGTCAGTAGCATAAGGATCCATACAGGTTCGCTGGGAAGTCAGAGAAATCTCTCTCATCCATTTCAGTTAGGGATGTCTGCAGAATTGTGTGGGAATGCTGTGCCTTTGTGTGTTAGTATGTAAGACCCGAGTGTCTCATTGGAAAAACTGTGTTTTGTTGCGTGCATGTGTCCGATGTTCCCCGCCCACCTGTTAGCACCCTTGAGCAAGATGTCCAGACCTACCTGCTCCTTAATACTTGTAATTGTCCTCACTGTAAGGCGCTTTGGATACAAACTATTTGTACATGAGGTGAAGATACTCACAGTGAACATAATCTGACATCCTCCCAATATGTAGTCCAGGAACGTGTAGTCCCTTGTAATCTAAACAGCAAAACATATACAGCATTATAGAAATATGCAACCTGCAACAAGTCAAATGGAAGAATATGGGGTGAATGGGATTGCATATTATACATAGAAAACCGACAAATTTGATATTTTACACACTTTTACCCACAGCGGGTTTAGAACTGTTCAGAAGAGACACTGTGAATAAACGGTTCCAGTTTTTCATTTCGATAGTGTTATTATGCAATTATTGTGTTGTTTAAGCACAATTTCCTCTCTCATTACACTGTATCTTCAGAGAGTACTTTACTGTCATTAGTCTAATCCCTGTTGGCAGCCAGGAAACACGAGTACAGCGCATGCTTGAGTCTGTGTGTGTGTGTGTGTGTGTGTATGCGCGCATGCACGTGTGCATGTGTGTTAATGTGCCAGAGTATGTGTCTAAGGGTGTGAAAATGTGTGCGCGTGTCGCTCTGTGTCCTCAACTGTGTCTGTGATTCAAAGTAATAGAGAAAAGAAAATGACAATAAAAGCATGTTGTACAGGACACAAACTGATCCTTACCTTGCAGGACTTGAGGACGATTATGCCGGAGTTTCTATAATTTCGCTTTTTCTTCTGCTTCTTGGGGTTGATACACTCATATTCAACCTGAATGACAGACAAACAGACAGAAAGACAGACAGACAGAGAGACAGACAGACAGGCGGACAAGCATTAGCTTAATAAGGTGTCTCATGACCATGTGCACTAAGGCTGCAAGTTCAACCTGCTACAACAGGGGAGAGTGGCTGAATTCTGTGTGGACTTAGTCAACCTTTACTTAACATGCGCACACAAACGACACATGTAGAACTCCTGGAGCAACATGACCATGCTTACAGGAGTCCGTTGTCCCAGCTGCCAGCTGCCAGACGCCATTTCCTGACCCAGCAGGGTACACTATGCCCTGTGGCAGCGCCCCCTGCCGCAAGCCACTGTCATCTCACATCACGTCACACGTCCAGTCCACAGTCCAGTTGTTGTTGTTTTATTGTTCACTTTGGACTCAACTAAACAACTGTCCTCTTTCCACTCCGATACTACAATTTATAAATGGACAGTTTCACACAGATACTGTAGCAATGTGCATCTGTGAACGAGCCACGTTCCGCTATGTGACCCCTCTCTTCTGAGACCTTCACTGGCTCCCCATCATGGCATGCATCAGATTCAACACACTGGAGCTGGCCTACAGGGCAGTAAAGGGAAGTGGCCCACTCTACCTCCAAGAAATGGTCAGCCAACCCCTAGGCTGAGCTGCTGCCCCAAACCCCAGCAAGACTACCGAGAGTTTTTAAAAAGGACTTAAAACATTTCTTTTTAGCAAAACCTATGACTTCTAATTGCTGGTGTCTGCTTTTATGCTCATATTTTTATGCTTAGCTTTTTATCTGTGTTTTACATTGATGCTTTTACCTTGTTTTTGTTTCAAATGTAAAGTGTGTTACAAATACAATTTATCATTATTATTATTATTTTTACAGTTTGAGAACCACAGTGCTAGAGACTGGGAGCTCTAATCACCTCGTTGTGCGGCTCAGCTAAAGGCTGGCACCTTTCCCCTTCTCTCATCTCATCGCTGTTTCTCCTCCCTTCTGTCCTCCATCTCCCACCCCGCTGCTATCGCTTGTCTCTTGTTATTCTGTGTTCTGCTCCCGCAGCATTACTCCACGTGAACGCACGCAGTAGGAAAACAAAAATGTGTCGCGTCCTCACTCTCACACGTGCACAGCAGCCCCACAAACACGCACGCGCACACGCACACACACCTATATTTGTGCCTAAACATACACATACAGTATGTATGTGTGTAGAGATTAAACCGACAGGTAGACAGGGTTGGGTAGTAATGGATTACATGTCATTTGGATTACGTAATCAGATTACAAAAAATAACTATAATCAGACCAGATTACATTGAAAAATATGTAATTTGATTATAGTTACATTGTCAAGGAATACTTGATTACATTTTTGATTACGTCTTTAAAATATGCCAATTTTAAAATTATGAAATGTTTTTTTCAAGATAACCAATGTTATCTCATGAAGTGCATCTGACATAAGGGGTTTCTTAGACAAGTGCTCCACTGTGGACACATCTTTACCCCTGGCTTGACAGATAAACAGTTTGAACAAGTGCTCCTTGCGTTACAAAAGCAAACTCCTCCCTGTGGCATTAGAAAACCTCAGCAACAAAAATAAGTACAGTACACCAGTAGACATTTATGCCAGCATGTTTTTGTAAGGAAAATTTGATTTGACCAATTCTAAATGCCGAATATGTTCTACTGTATATCAAAGTAAGTTACTCCTCTCCGGTTGGCAGGTTGGCAGATTTGTTAATGATGACTTAACTTTGTTTTTAATGTTTTTTTATGGATAATGGAGTTTTTATTCCTTTTTATTTACATTGAAAATGCAAGATTTGGAGTGCTCCTCTTGCGTTAAGAGCAAAGTCCTCATGTGGTCTTTGATTAAAAAAACAACAGCAAAAAAAAACGCACAAATAATCTTAGTATCCCACATGTTGTAGAATACACACAGTACACATGTAGTTTGTGCCAGTACTGTTTTTGTAAGGGTAATTTGATTTGACCAACTGTATGCTGACTGTGCAAAATATTTGCATTGAAAATGTTTTGAGATTAACTTTTTTTGTGGCTACATCCATTGTTTTTAGTATAAGGTGCAATAAGTAATCCAAAAGTATTCAGATTAGATGTTAGATGTTGTATTACAAAATGTTTTATAATCCAATGAATTACGTTACTAATTACAAAAATTAGTAAATTAGTAATTTGTAATCAGTAACTGCGTACAGTGAACCAGCCCTCTGCCACGGCAGTGGGGCGTGGCAGCCCACGCTGCCCGGCGCCACGGAGACGCTGCTGCCATGCACAAGTGTGCGCATGTCTACCTATCTGCCTGTTTGTGTGCAGACAGACAGGCTGACATCGCCCCAGGGAGCTGCCGCTTCACTCCTGATGAATGCAGTGTTTTTAGTCAAGCACATGGGGAGCTCAGAGCGAAGGAAAATACCACATCTAAACTGGACCTGCTCACTAAGCATTAAAATGTGATCTGTGTCGGCATGTCGTACTTGGATAAGGGAGAAAACCTGTTAATGCAAGATGTAAACGCACCAGGCCACATCTGGAGGTGGGCTGGCTCACGTCAATCTCTCAATTTAACTTTGTACCCTTTAAAGAGCTCATTCTCTTAAACGAAACAAAAATGGTTCACCTCTATGGAGTTCTGGGCTTCGCTCATCTTGGCAACAGTTGTCTGAAACTCTCCTATGAAGTCGTGGCCCCCATCATTATCATAGTCATAACACAGCACCTGTCAATACATAAAGCATTAGAAGGCATCACAATGTTATATGAAGCAACATTGCCGTAACAAGGAAGTGCCAATGAACCCTTCATCTTTAATACATTGATTCTATATTTTTTTGACAATACCAATATCTGTTTGTATATGTGCTATGTTATTGCTATTTTGTTTGTGAATACAATTTGTGCAATTATTGCGAACCCTTCCATTTTCGGTAGAGCACAGTGAGCTATGAACCACTTCTGACCTTAATGTTTCTGTCCACATCTCCGTTACAGAGAGAGATAAGCGGCACCGTGAATGGCTTCCACACCGGGTCCAGAGTGTTCTTTATCACCTGCGGCCACAGACAAAATGGACACCCTTATTACAGTAGCATAAAGTTACATGCTGCAGACCTGCAAAGTCATGCGTCATTTTCGGGGTGCCCCTGCCCAAATAAGGACTTCTGGGTCTAACCAATTTTTCCTATGATAAAAATGAATGGCGCTTCAATATTCGCCCCTACCACAGTCTGGGATGTGTTGCAAATTTACATGATTCCCACTGGTTAAGACAGGTGTTTGTCAATTACGAGACCGTCAAAGTCAGCATTTTGCTACAAGCAAGCTACAGTATCACTCCAGCACATATAAAACATGTCACTCACATCACACACATCACTCTGTGGCTAATTTAAGATAGCAACTTAATAACTTAACCAAAGTAAGAGCACAGCTATGTGTGTCGGTATTCGTTTTACAGCTTTGGCATTGTTTTTCAAGGATAGCCAAAATAGTTTGGCAAGGGGTGACGTGCCTAACGCTGGCAGCTGAAACTAAAACTAAACAATAAGAAAAACGCCATTCTGTGATTCATGTATTCTGCATTAGTACAACAGTTATAACTGCAGAAGGACACCAACCCTTGTTGCTGTTGAAACTCAGGGTTTTGAAGAAAGAATTTAATGTTTTAAGGCATTGGGGGAAAGAAACGAGAGTCGAGGGTTGAGCAAATGTTGAGTTCCTCTTTTAAGGGAAACATTCCCAGTCTCACCGTTTCTAGGTGACAGCTTCATCTGAACAAGCCATTTGTGTCATTTAACCCCTTACAGAACTTGATTTAGCAATATCTTACTACTGACAATAAGACATCACTAGAATTACCATGCTTTCAAGAATATAATTTAACTCTAAATTACGAGTCTGCTACTGTTGAAATCCTCGCTAAAACTTGCAGACTTAAATCGGTGGTAATAAAATTAATGCTTTATAAGCTGTCAATGTTGTCCCGTTAGATGACAGTTGGATGATGTATGATGATGTATGATGGGGTACAATGTAATGAGTGTCTCCACAACCCCACCTCACCTCCGTCCTGTGTACAAGCATCCATTTTCCATCTTCTCCTGGTTTGTGAAACTCCAGATACGGATCTGACTTGCCAAAGAAGTCCTGCAGGTGGAGGAGTCAGTTTAAAAAATAAATCCACGGCCATCTATGTTTAGCCATCAGGCGGTGGACAGCGAGTACGAATATAGTTACATTTTCTGTAACAGTCATGTGTGGGCTCAACGGTATGCATTTAAGCACCGTTTGCAGTTCATGTGTACAGTGTGTGTGTTTGTGTGTGTGAGGGTGGGTGTAACACTCACCTTTTTATCCAGTTTGCGCCCACTCAGGGTCAGAGTGATGATTCTGTTGTCAGACAACTCCTGTGCTGTTATCTAAAACAATACAACAATATGACATAACAATACAAGTTCATCATTATTGTTTTGGCATCAGCAGCCAAAACATCACTCCGCAACATCCCCATCATAATTACCAGTTAACCATTTAATGTTATACCTTACATCTCTATCCTAATAGGAGGATACACACAAGACCTTTCTTTTATGCTCTTTAATAAAATAATACCACAAATCCAACAGCAACGTTGGTAAAGACCAGCCCAAAGAGAACTTCACAGAAAAAGTTACTTCAAGTAACTACATAATTGTTTGATTAGTAGCTATGATTAGCTGTGAATGTGATTACTGAATTTAGGAATAGTAATTTATATATTACTGCGTTACAGACAATGTAACGTGATGTAACGTGATTACAGTAATGCGTTACTGTGTAATGCGTTACCCCCAACACAAAAATAGCACAAAAACACATGTCCTTCTAACCACCTAAGATTACTGTGAATATCCTACAATCTATGGGAATTTAAACAAGCACATCTCATTCACATACATTTTGAATATAACATTACAGTCTTTAACAACACAGAATATACACTGTGTGTGTGTGTGTGTGTCCATTTGATAGGAAGAACTGATTCCCACCGTGATGGTTCCTTTGCCAGCTGGCTTCCCATTGGCTAGGATTAGTGGTCTGTGTAGTTTTTTATTGGACACAATCTAGAGGGAGAAAATATAAGACATTACAGATTGTTACGTTTCTATTTCTTGCAGTATACTGTAGTTTGGTAGGAATTTCTTTATGAAAAAAAAAATATCCTTTACATTCACACTACCGATTGCAACAAATAATTCAAGCCTAAACCAAAGTTAGCTAAAGACAGGTAGAAAATGTGTTAGGCTTGGTATATAAAGGTGAAACATTGTACTGTATTTAAAACAGAGCAAGCTAAAGGACCAGTTATGTCCATACCACTCCCAGTGTGCAGACAAATTCTCCAAGGAAGTCGTGCTCGTAAAGCTGAGTAGCACACTTGTCCTCGTCGAACAGGGCGAAGCGAAGCTTCTGGACCTGCTCAAAGTGGTAGTCCACCTGGAACTTCATTCCAAACACCGGGTTCAGGTTGTTCACTGCTGTCTCTGTTCGGCCAGTCTAGGAGACGGGGAGGGTTATCAGATGATGTGCTGCTTATCCTGTCCCCCCTCCCACGCACACACACACACACACACACACACACACACAAGGGCCTACGTACACCGCCATCACATTTTCCCCTGCAGGCAAATAAAGAATTCACTAGAAGAAGCTGAAGACACTCCCAAATACGAGTACGATTAGCAGTTATCAGTTTTCTATTCCAGAAACACACAGCAAACAGGCGTATCTCCCAGCACACCAACATATGAGTGTGTGGGAGTGTGTTAGAGGACTGCGAATGTCTGTGAACTTTCTACCAGGTGGTTTGGTGACTAATAATGTCCCTGGCCTTGCTACTCTCTAACATGACTCACACAGGGCCAATGGCAGTGTGTGTTTATCTACAGTATGTATGAAGGGGGGGGGGGGGGGGTACACTAGTACACTAGTCTAGACTGTCACTTCTGTGCTTCTTGAATGGTCATTTGACTGAGGCATTCAAGATGGTTGCCATGGGATGTTAAACATGACTCATTACCAGCACCAGTCATGCACAGTGATATTCTAATTGTCCCACCAATGCTGTAGCGCCATAGAGCAACATTGAGTTAGACACGATCACAGTGAAGTAGGCCTAATTTTTTGTTTTTTTGTTTTTTTGCAACAGCAGATTGCAGATTGAAAAAAGTATTTAAGCAGGAATAACAACAGTTATAAAATAAAATATAAAATAACACGTATAATATAATAACTCCACATCTTAATGTGACATGTAGCATTCTCCATTTGGCCTAAAGGACACCCTTGCCTTCAAGCAGGAATCAAAAGCGATGGACCGCAAAGTATAATAGTTTAGCAACATGCATGCAAATAAAATGAATACCCATACTACCCATACTATAAACAAAGAAGATGGCTAGTGCACTAAATTAAAACATTGTTATGTTAAGTGGTACAACATTAAATGTTACACTGCTTTGCTGAATCCAACTCATACTAGAAACACAATGTGTGTCTGACACTAATTTACTTCCTGCGAAAAAGAAGCATTCTAGGTGTAAATAGCATCTATTGAAATCAATAGTTGATTTGTCATTACTGTGTACTGTAATGTGCGGTCTCAAAGCGATATTGAGATACATATTGAATTAATGCTGTCTAAAGTAAAAAGGGATCCCAATATATGGCTTAGTCTTAGTCTTTAGTGACATATTATTACTTCTAATGAAATTGTACGTTTTCAGTTCAACATATTCTACAGTGAAGTTGGGAAACATAATTTTGGAAAGCATTTTAATCTCCTCTTGATCCTTGATTTGGCACCAGACAAAGATGGCTGCCTGACACATTTGTCTGACTGATGTTTGAATAAACACAATTGGGATGATTGCAGGGAAATAATGAAATGATACTCTGTATAGTTGGTTGGTATAATTCAATGCACAGTGTAGACATGTAGAGGTACATGTACTGTATGCCATTAATATGCTGCACGGAGGCCATTGTAGTGCCTGTGTGCATTAGTAGTCAGGGGACGGATGATAATTTGAAGACCCAAAAATGGTGGCGTATGGAGGCATTAGCTTAAGGGTATTAACTTTAGTACAGGACCTTTATCCGTCAGTCTGACTCGTATAGGAGGAGAGCAGTGGAAATAGAAACACGTTGACTATGGCTCAAAAGTTGTTGTTAGCTGGGCCTCATGGCAGCTCATTGGGCTAGGATGCACATACTGTATCTTGCTTGGGCTAATGGATTGGAGTCTGACTGATGGGTTATGAATAGATCAGGATGCACACACATAATTATATAATTGTGCCAATCCTCATTCAGTTCCAAACATATTCACAGTATGCCTGAACCAATCTAGTCCATACTTTCCTGACAAATTCGAACTGTATAATTAGTTGTTACTGATAACACAGCAGACTTCATTATAAACTTTACAAATACAGTAGTTCTATCTTATACCTGATCTATAATAATATGATGTTTATGATACACCTGTTGTTGCCTCGTGTTACTGCTCAGTCACTACCCGAGCCTCATCGATCACCTTCGCTGGTGCAAAACCAAGAGCAGTCTCTAAGGCACTACCCACACTATGGGATCCCAAAATCTACTTCTTCATGCTCTCTAGCACTGATTCAATCATCTCTCTATTAATAGAAAAGGAAAGACTGATGTGACCTCGCCTCCTTCAAGCAGCTGTGAGAAAAGTGTCTCCCGTCAACCAAACTGTTTTGGTGTGTCTACTGTATGTATATCTATGTGGAACGGGTTGGGCTAAAGCAGAAATACTAGACAACAACAGCCAAGGCATGTTTCTAGTCGTGAAAAGCCACCTGTTAGTTACTAGCAGAGTCATAATAACGCTTCCTCCTCCACCCTCACACATTTTCTTCTATCACACCTGGGTGTTTCTACCTCTATTTATTTATCATTACCCCCTCATTTCTCTCATTCATCATTTTCAAAGCACCTGCTATCCTCTCTCTCTCGTTCTTTGTGAAATCTTCCCATTGTGACGGTTTTCCATTTGCTTCTCTTTTTATCTGTCTTAACACCCTTTTCCCAGAGGATCCCAGAAAGCTTTACTTTACACAAGCCCCCCTTATTCTCTTCCTCCCCCCAGCTCCTGTCCCTGTCTCCCCCTTCTCCCCTCCTCTGTTCTCCCCTCACATTAAAAAGGTGATGAATTGGAATAAGTTACAGAGTGTGTGTGTGTGTGTGTGTGTGTGTGTGTGTGTGTGTGTGTGTGTGTGTGTGTGTGTGTGTGTGTGTGTGT
>JAOEHI010002995.1:0-11136 GCA_025447815.1 Percopsis transmontana
GGGGGGGACTTTGAAAAGCATAGAAAAATAATAGAAAAAATACAACTGTGTGTGTGTGTGTGTGGGGGGGGGGGGGGTAGGGGGGCAGTGTCTTAAAGGTAGGAATCAAATATGGTACGCAAGAGCAGAATAGAGCTTCAGAGCAAAGACAGGGATAACAAAGGTGTAGGATTGTAGGATTGGCAGGGTCTCAAACACACATGACAGCCACTCCTGCCCCCCCATCTATCCTGCATTTATATATTTCTCTTTATGTTGTATGTATGTATGTATGTATGTATGTATGTATGTATGTATGTATCTATCTATCTATATGTATATATGTGCCAGGCTGTTTAGCAACTCAGTGAGGTGCCAGCTAGCTGTGTTGCTAAACAGGTAACTAAGCTGGTAGCCAGTCTGTTGTCTTCACCTTCACTCTGTTTCTCTCCTCCCTCCATCTCACCATCACTTACAGGTATCTCCTCCCTCTGTTCTATGACTCCTCGGTCCTGCACAGTTACCCCTCCCAGCGGCCCATCTCCCCCCCTCCACTTCTTCAGATCCAGAGAGAGAGAGAGAGAGAGAGGGGGGGGGGGGGAGAGGGAGAGAGAGAGAGAGAGAGAGAGAGAGAGAGAGAACCGATGTGTAAAACACTCCCCAGAGAGCAATCCATTTCTCAGACCAGTAATGGCTGCAGCGGCTAAAAAAGACATTCCCTTTCACGTTCATATTCATACGTATACTGTAGCCCAATACGGCAATATGGTCCACTGGAGGCTTTAGCCACAATATAATACAGGTCTGCAGTGAGCCTTAGTTGATATGAATATGCTGCCTATACTTGTTAAATGAATCAAAAGAAAGGCATACATATTTACTGGAATCAGAAACGACTGGACTGTTGATGAGCTGTCAGTTTAATTGTTATTAAAATGAAAGACACTAGGGTGTGTAAAAGGTGAAGGTGCTTGAGATGATCATGAGATTAGCGCCATAACGAGTCCTAGCACTGTCTAACAGGGGAACACTGCAAATGAGAAACACACACACAGATACTTGCACACAAAGCAGGTCTCTGTTTGGCCTTAGCAATTGCAGTGATAAAGAGCCCCGTTGCTTGGCAACCCTTGATAAACAATGGATGTATCAACATGGATAATGACAGGGGGGCAGATAGGACGAGAGAGAGAAAAACATAATGAAAGCAAGAGGGCCAGAGTTGAATTTATCATAGGATAGGGATGTTCCCCAAAATAAAGGTAAGCTGCAAACATGAATGCATACCAATGGCAGCATAACAAAAATATGAGGTCATGCTAGTAGTCATCCAGGTGTCTCGGACCTTTATTTATACTGCGTTGTGTTCCAACAGAGATTGGGAGCTCACTCACTAAGCCAGTGTGTGAGCTGCAAACACTCTGTGTTCTGTGAAAGAGAAAATGCACTCTCACTCAGATAGCAACACACACACACAGTGTGCGTGTGCACGAGCCCGTACACTGGCATGCACACACACATGCATAAACACAAGCCCAAATGCAAATGCATGCCTCTCCGGGGAACACGTATTAGGTTGGAAAATGAAATGTTCTTTCTGGTGAGATGGAACATATAACAGAAGAACTATGAATAGAATCATCTCAGCCGTGAAAGAAGATTTCTATCCTCTGACTCCTGCTCGCTCTCTCTCTCTCTCTCTCTCTCTCTCTCTCTCTCCTCCATCTCTCCTCCATCTCTCCTCCATCTCTCCCTGCGCTGTACCCAAGAGACAGCCAAAGCCATCCAGTAATCACTATCGCACACAGCATTGCTAAACCTGTGTGTGTGTGTGTGTGTATGCGCGCTCTTCTCAGTTATAGAGAAAGAGACAGAGAGAGAGAGAGAGACAGACAGCAAGACTTTGTGCCCCGCCTGTTTTGTCATGTAATATAACCAGCACAAACAGATCACAGCAGAGCATAACAACAGACTGGCTTTATATAGCAAGTGCTTTCCAAGAGCTCAAGACACTTTTCAGTTTCACAGTTTCTTAGAGTGTGAGACCCCGTGCATTTGTACTCCATTTGAATGTGTTGAATGTTCATAGTTTGTGTATTCTGGGCAAGTGTCAGTGTATCTGTGTGTGGAGAAAAAAATATATTCAGATATACATATTATTTGTATTTGTGTGTGTGCACGCACGTGCGCGTGCATGTGTGTGCTTGCGTGTGTGTGTGTCTTTGGGAGACAAATGCTGAGCTCAGGCCAGTTAATGACAACGGTAGAGAGCTTTGAATCGATTGCAGGTTGTTACACCACCTACCATAGAGAACCACAGAGACTCATGGAAAACAGAATGACATCTATTGCTTCTTTCGAGCAGCAAATAACTAAGATTACGGCAGCAAATAGGAATATGGCAATTGCCCATCCGCTCGTTTTCCTTCCCACTATATTTTACAAGCATCCGTCTGATCAAAACTCATTTCCCCCACCAGCTATTAGGCTTCTCTATCTGTCTTTCCGTCTGTCTCTCTGTCTGTCGATCATCTTACTGTCTTTCGTTTCCTGCTCTACTCAAAATCCCTTGTTTTCATTTTATCTTTCATCTCAACTTTTCAGTGTCCTGCTTCTCCAGCTCAGTCTCTGCTCTTCTTTTCTCAGTTTCTGAGCCTCTCCATCTCCCAGAACCCATCTCTCCCCCTCGCGCTCTCTCTCTCTCATCCTACAGTATGTGACACCCGGGCTTAAAGCTGCATTCTGCCACGCTCTCTCTTTCCTTTATTCTCTCTTTCTGTTTTCTCTGCTGTTTGCACCTCTGCCCTTTTGTTCCTCTCCCCCTCTCTCTCTCTCTCTCTCTCTCTCTCTCTCTCTCTCTCTCTCTCTCTCTCTCTCTCTCTCTCTTCATATTTAAAGGGGACATTCTGCCCCCTGCGACTGTCTTCTTTGCTTTTTTTCTTACAGCCCCTCTACCCTCCTCTCCTCTCTTCTCCGCACAACTACGGAAACAGATTAACCTGTTAAACGTCTTGGTAGGCCAGGTAGAGATTAGTATGTGGTTGTTGAGAAGGAACAAGATCCAGGGTGGTGGCAGCACGACTTAAAAAATTACAAACAATCTGGAAGATTTTTAGTGTTTTTGGTGTCAGAAAGGTTTTCTATGTGAGACATTTTCTCTGCTATTTTGATGGAAGGGTGATGGAGGGAGGGACATTGTTTTTGTTTTTTTAATGTGAAGAATTTTCTGAGGTAAATGTGTGTGTTTTTGTTTATGTAGTTGAGTAAATAAAGTACTGGTAAAAGTCAAAGTCTCCTATCTCCTATCCTCTCTGTGTGTGTCCATTGCTCCACCTCCTGGGCTTTGTATACAGTACAGTCTCCATCCCTGTGCCTCTGTCTCTCTCCTCCCCTCTCTCCCTCTCTCCTGTCAGCTTCCCCAGTTTCCTCTCATCCGTCTGTGTTCTCTGCCCTCCCTTCCCCTCTGCTTCCATTACTACATAATAGGATTAAGGTCCCATCTGTGTCCCTCGCTACACCGCTCTCTACCTGTTTTTCTCCCCATTTTTTTCTTTACTGCCTCATTTCCCTCAACGCCCCCGACCACCACCACCACCGCCACCTTTTGCATCAAACCACAACTTTCTCTTTCTGCATACTGATGTCCTATCAGTATGCAGAGTCATGGTGCTCTGGTCTGCCACCACTGGTTGAGCTGGGAGCTAAATATAGACTCAGAGGCTCAGCTACTTTACCATGCAGCATGGAGGGAGGAATGATGCCCATTGGTCGGATGGATGGATGAATGGATGGATGGACATGTATACCCTTCAAAGCACCCATGTCTACGCATGCACACTATTCTGTTATCCATTATTGCAAGCTAACATAGGCCGATACAAATAAACAAAACATGTATAGTATAGTATATTTTTAATATAGTATATTATCTAAATTAATTCAACCACACAGAACACTTACAATTGAAATACACACAGAAAACCTGCACCTACACAAATGCCAAAGCACACACACACACACACACGCACACTGCACACATATTCCAAATCCACTGGGTATTGGTTTGACAGAAAATAATTCCTTTTGAGTGCGGGGAGGCAAAACATTATGTGACCTTTTATAACAGACACAGACACAGAGGTAAATATTTATGGGACGCACACACAGACATATGCATACACACACACACACACACACACACACACACATACACACACACAAACACACACACACAGACACACACACACACACAGCTCTGCTCCGGTGCAGATAAATTGACAGTAAGTCAATTTGTTCACAATAGACTGCTCGAGGCTAAAACTACATGATAGAATATTACTATTCAACACAGAGAACATGAAACCCCCCAAGATAATTCACAAGCTTATAGCGGAAAAAACATCGCAGAGTAAAAGAAACAGAGGCAGACAGACAGACAGATAGAGGCTTGCAGTAAACATAATGATAAACAGATCATGTGACACACAAACAGAAAGATAGATTGACTAACAGGAAAATTGATTAACAGGATGTTCTGTTGACTGAAGAAGAGGCAGCACAAGATATTTAATAGATAAATAGACAACCAGACAAAATAATAGGTTTTGCTCAATAACATTTTAAAGGTAACCCAACTCACTGTTTATGGTTCGAAGTACAATGCACATGGCTGTAGGAGGAGGGATATAAACCTGTGAGCCAATGAGCTCTGTAGGAGGAGGAGGAGGAGGAGGGATATAAACCTGTGAGCCAATGAGCTCTGTAGGAGGAGGAGGAGGAGGAGGGAAGAGTGGGAACCACTGAGGACTCAGGTGTGGGTGTGCACTCTCAGACTTTCAAACCAAAATAAAGTTTTTGTAATGCTGGTTTCAACCACAAGGGTAATTCTATATGCAAACTGACTAATGTACCTTTAAGGCAGATACATTCCATTACAAGAGCATAGCAGTATGCCAACAGTATGCCATGCCAAGGATTAAAACCCGGGAAGAACATAGTGTACACTTTCACCCACTGATCCAGGCTTCCCCAGGCATATAGGCCTTTTTTTCCTGACATTAGGCCCATAACTGACAACACCCATTTAGTAATTCCCATCATGCCTCAGTTTGTCTATGGCAACCTCATGGCAAGGATGGTGGTATGCAAAATGACAACGAAACCCCTGCCAATAATAAAGCATCATATTGAACCGAACTAATTAAGCTGTCAATCACAGAGGATGAACAACAACACAGAGAGAGAGAGAGAGAGAGAGAGAGAGAGAGAGAACGAATGCATGATTATTATCATCACTACTCACTAAGGTTAACCACCCCTTCCTCCTCATGTAATAGTGCATATGTTAACACCCTCTGCCTGTGTTTATCTATGGGTTTATCAAAAGATAACTCCTCTGCACACAGTATGATGTTCACACCCTAAACTAATCCTGCACCAGAGACAGTGAGAGAAAGAGAGATATTTTGTCTTGTAATGTTCTAAAATTGAACAGGACAGCCTAGTGTAAAGGGTGGTTGACTGACATCCCAAAGGTCTTAGGTTTGATTCCCGGCCAACCTGCAAAGCCAAACCTAAAGTATCTGGGAATAAGATGCCTGCCAGCTCCTTCCTTCTAATTGTAGCCTACTCACTGTCAGTCATTCTGGATAAAAGCATCTGCTAAAAAGGGGTTTCAAAGTCTGAGAGTGGGCCTGCCCTCAGATAAAGCTTGGATTACTTGCTTAGTTACGCTCAATACCTGGATGTCAACAATTGAGCTAAGATAGCCTAATATTGCTGTTTGACATAACTTCAGATTACAAAAAAAGGATAGGAAAGTGGGAAAAACAGTAAAAATGTATCGCTGAACTATCTCTTTAACCAAATCACACACATTTAGACTATTCTACATCATCTCCTTTTGATAACTAATTTAATAACTAATGTAATAATTGTTCACTCTATTCACAGAGCCTCCCCTGAAACTGAGGGGCGGTAGGCCTCCCACATTGAAAACTTCTGAATGATTTAATTGATAACACATCACACACAATACATGCTTACTAAAGATTTTATTTCGCTAGTGACCCACAGTTCAGGTTGTGCCGGAGAAAACGGAAGGGGGGCGGGGCGAGGCAGAGATTCTTCTTTGAGATTGACATTTCCAATATAGAGCCAGCAGTTAGGTCTACCTGATTACAGGTATCACATCCCAGCTTTGCCAACATGTCCTCCGATTAACGGTTGAAGATAGTTGCCTTAGACCAGGTGTGAGCGTGCGTGTGTAGCCTATTCTACACGCGAATATAGGCTATATGCAGACGCGACGGACAGAATTGGATGGAGATCGAACATGAGAAGGAAGATAAAAAGAGCCAAATGGGACCTCTGATACACGACGACACAAAACAAAGGATGTTGAAGCAAGAACGAATGGATGACAGAAAGGGGTAGAGAGAGAAAAGGCTGATAGGGCCTACACAGCCAGAGGCAAAGTACGTATTCCCCCTCCTCCCCCCTCCCGCCTCTCGCTCTCTCTCTCTCTCGCTCGCTCTCTCTCTCTCTCGCTCTCTCTCTCTCTCTCCCTCCTCTACCTCCCCCTTGTCTTTCTGGTCGAGCGTACAAGGGAGCACCGGTCCGCGGGTGTTCCCGTTTTAATGGAGACGGGGGATGAGCAGGACTATCACAGCCCAGCAAACGGAGACCAACGGAGGATGAAGGCAACACTGCCCACAACTGTGGCGTGAAACGGAGGGGAGCAGGGACTCAGACAACCGGAGGTAGGAGGCGATTCATAACCTGTTGGGTGTTGTTTTGTTTAAAGAGAGAGCGTGGACACTGCACGTTCTTCTCTGTTAAACGGTGACCAGGACAGTGAAAAAGACGTGAAAAATCAAATTTTCTTGGACTTTGACTCCAGGAGTAGACTATTATTATATTAAAAAATAACAACATAGAAATCACTTGGTTCAGTGTGAGAGGATGCGCAGTCGACCGTCAATGAAAATCGAGAAGCGCGTTCACGTGAAGGCTATTTATTGGTTGTTGTAGACTACTGTATTTTATTCTTTATTAGAACGTGCAGAATGAACACTAGTAAGTGTTTATTTCTTGAAAGACCATATCTTTCTTCCCATTTTCTGGCAGTAGGCCTGTAGGCTATTGCTCAGTGTGGAAAAAGGTGTTAAATCATGCATGTAGCTATTTGCATTTATAGTGCAAGTGAAAAAAATTTAATGTCATGTTAATGTCATGTAAAAAACAGATTAGCATCAGCATTCAATTATTTTCGCTCGTCCAGGATCCGTTTAATTTCAATAGGGGATGTTTTGAGCGCCGCCCAATGTCGAAAAAATGAAAAAGTCGTCAAGCTGTTGCCTAATAGAGCTTTGTGTTTCTGAGGACAGGACAGAGATCATTATAATGAAAGAACAGTCCATGTGCTAATGGCTAAAACAACGCATTTTTGCTGCCTAATAATGTCTCGAAATCTCCAACTGTAGGCGATGTTTTTCTTTGACAAGGCCTTAAAACCCATTTGACACGTTACGGAGAAATTAACCATATAATCTGAAATAATCTGTCTGTGTCATTTTAAATGAAATGATTGATCTTTATTTCGCCTAATTTTAAAGGCCAGAAATGTCAGCAACCTGCGTGTAATTTGACGCACAAAGGACACTGGCAGATACTCATTTGATCTATTCATAATCTGTTATGAGAGAGATTACCATTGGTGAAAGATTTGAACTGTGTAACTGTTTAAAAAGGATCAGGGCAATACTGCCAGGTGTGTGTGTCTGAGTGTGTGCGTGCTTTCGTGTGTGTGTGTGCGCGCGCGTGCGTGCGTGAGCGCATACATGTATTGTTTGCATACAGGGACCCACACAGAACACAATATCAATATTCATTCAAAATGGTTTACCATTTAGGAGCAACATAGTGTTTCTTCAGTGAATCTTTAGGCCCAATAACAGGTTATGGGGCCGTTGGAATTAAACTCTGGGGACAGCTAGGATGACAGCTGTAGGATGCCTGTAGGAGTGTGTCACAGTCGCACACTAAACAGCAGAGATATATTCTAATTTGATATGGCTGACTGTGGGCATAGAGATGTATTGCTTTGCCTCACATCTAGAGACAGCAATGGATAGCAATGAATCTTAAGGGCTTCCAGTCTGAGGAGCTGTTGTAAAGACAGTGCTTTACAACAAGCCAATATATAATATTAACAGGTGAACAATAACCTACGCTATCGGAAGTTTAGGCTTGGCTTGTGTCAGTAGAGAAGCAACAGGATGTTTTTTTTTAATGGGCTCCATTTTAAATAAACGTCAATCGGCTATTTTCTTCTTGTGTTCTTCTTGTGAAAATAGCCAATTCTTATTCTATCCTCCTTTCCTCCCTTTAAAAAAAAGAATTCCTTCTTTCTACTCTGTTTGAAGAGTGAATGATTACTTTCGATTATTGCAATTGGCTGTTTTGAGGAGCGAATGATAACGTTCGAGTAATGTTGTGCAAAATGCACAAGTGAAGTAACCATGGTGACACGATGCTGTCCTTTTTCTGGGAGAACCGGTTCAACTGTCGACAAATGTACTGACTGTAAGTCGCTTTGGATAAAAGCGTCTGCCGAACGCTGTAAATGTAGATGTAAAATGTGAATGTGAATGTGAATGTGAATGTAAATGTGAATGTGAATGTGAATGTAAATGTAAATGTAAATGTAAATGTAAATGTGAATGTAAATGTGAATGTAAATGTAAATGTAAATGTAAATGTGGGTGTGAGTGTGTTCCTGTCTGCAGACCCTCCTGTCACCCGGACGTCTCCATCTCAGACTGGGCGTGTCCTCCGTGTGATCAGCATGCACGCCCCTGGCGTCGTGTAGCCCCGCCCACCCTCACACCATCAATCGGGGCGTTTGGTGCGCGCGCGCGTGTGTGTGCTGTGTGTGTGTGCTGTGTGCTGTGTGCTGTGTGCTAGCGCGTGTTCCCCCCCCGTGGGAGCCATGGGCTCAGTGGCAGCGGAGCGACGGAGGCCCACACCGGCCCAGGCGCCCGAGGAGCGGGAGGCGTGGAGGGCCGGGGGGAGGGAGGGGAGAGAGAGCGGCGTCGTGCAGAGCTTCAGCTTCGACTCCTACCAGCTGGAGGAGGAGGAGATCAGCAAAGACGCCCCGGAGAGAGGCGTGCTGGCTCTGTCAGAGCCCGGTGAGTGTGCGTGTGTGTGTGCGTGTGAGGGTGTGTGTGCGTGTGTGAGTGTGAGCATGTGTGTGTGTGAGGGTGTGTGTGTGTGTGCGTGTGAGCATGAGTGTGTGTGTGAGTGCATGTGTGAGTGTGCGTGTGCGTGTGAGGGTGCGTGTGAGCGTGTGTGTGTGTGTGTGCGTGCGTGTGTGTGCTTGTGTGTGCGTGTGTGTGTGAGCGTGAGCGTGAACAGGAAGGCGGAGCGGGAGGGAAGGACAAAACAGTGTGGAGGCAGAAACAGACAAGTGTGTGTAAAAAAACACAGGTGGTAATCATGTTAACAACAAACTGCTATGTTTCCTGGCTACACAGGTTGTACCAAGGCCAAACTAATCAAACCAGAGAGCAAGGATACAGCAGCGAGGGCTGAGAAATCCATCTCTATCTCCCCCATCTTCTGTCTTTCTGTCTACTTATACCTGTATCAGTTCATGTTGTTTTTCACCCCCTTTTTCCATCTTCCTCTCCCTGTTTTAGTCTCCACGACTAGGAGCACAAGCAGTAGAATTCAGTGCCGAAAGAATAAAATATCCTCAGTGAGACAGTCTGCCTGCCCTTTTCCCAGAAACAGGCAGGGCTGTCAAAAGCAGACTGGAAATGCAGTGTTCATCCTCCTGTACCTGTGTCTCCTCTGTGGAACAGTTGAATTACCTCAGCTACTGTATTTGGCTGTCATACTCCGGAGTATGCTAAATCCACAGTTCTCTCGCTTTTTGACTGTGTGTGCAGGGGTGTACTGTCCGGGGAAGGTTTATTTTTTTGTTGCTATAAACTATTTTCTGCTAAATTACATGCAGGGTTGTAATAATAATAACTAATAAGATCATAATAATAATAAGATCATAATAACTTCAAACTTCCAATGGATCATAATTAAATCTCTATTCAATTATTCAATTTATTCAAAAATGAATGAATCAAGGATATACACACGAATGACAAAAGATAATAATTCAATAATAATCCAAATTAAAAGTGCCTGACCCCTTCATTGAGAGCCACTGTGTTAGATTCCTAACCTGAAACATAGTTTAGTTAACAGTAACATTTTCATTCACTTATTATGCCAAGCAGAAATGTATTTGCAATATCGAAATAATATAGAAAATGTATGCCAATCCTTATTAGTAACATACTGTAGGAGTTGAAAATGGTGATCAGTAGCTATTGAAAAGCTGAAAGTCCCTCTTAAACCCTTACGGTAAAATCAATTGTAAATCTAAATTGCTTTTCAATCTTTAGAAACACAGACACAAGGGTCATTTCTACTGTGCTGGTGCTTATTAAGACTTCTGATCAATGGTACACTAGGCAATAGGAACAAATATCTATGCTAAGCTACTCAGGCTGCCGTTGCATTCATCTGGATTAGCTTTCATTAAGATGTACTTGTTCAGAACAAATGAAGTTCAGCTACATTGCTTCACTATTCAAAGTACTGTATGTGCGTGATTCCTGACCTCCGTCCTTCTGCTTTCCTGTTCAGCCTTTGAGGAGCCGGTCCCTGACGATCGTTACCATGGCATCTACTTTGCGATGCTATTGGCTGGAGTGGGCTTCCTGTTGCCCTACAACAGCTTCATTACTGATGTGGACTACCTGCACCACAAGTTTGAAGGTCCCAACACATAAACACACACATCTACGTACACACACGCACACACATCTACGTACACACACGCACACACACACGCGCGCGCGCACACACACGCACGCGCGCGCACACACGCGCGCACGCACACACACACACGCACACACACACACACACTCCCAAGTGCATGAATTTCATAGCCTATACTTTGTAGGACTTCTAGACAATGAATAGAAACACATGTGCATGCATAAGCAGACACCTACTGTAGCGTTCACTACGTCACGGGTGTTCAACAGCGATGTAAACGCAGGTTAATAGGTGGGAGGGACTTACCTGATT